>QANX01000893.1:104911-167108 GCA_003254975.1 Ochetophila trinervis | reverse complement strand
TCCAAGCAGAGAAATAGTCAAACACTCCTACGTACTCCAACTTGATAAAGTAAAAAAATAATAATAATAACATCTGATATGTCCCTTTCATGGGCACCATTTTTTGCCCATCAAAAGCTATCAAAATAATGTTACAAAATGTACGGAGAGTCCATGTAAAATATAATCAATAAAAATAATTGAAAATACAAAGTTTTTTTTTTTTTTAAGTTGAACAAAATTGAAAAAAATACAAAAGTTTGGAAAGGCAAAAATGTTCACAATGCTTTTTTGTTTTGTTTTGTTTTGTTTTTTTCTTTTTTCTCAGGTACTGTTTAGCAACAAGACACGGCTTTCACCATCACCAAGTGGCTCAAATTTTGAGCCTTCTTTTGCTTTATAAAATTTTAAAAAAGTATACGGATTTCTGGGTCCCATAAGAAAATGTCTTTGGTTTTTGGTGTTGTGAGAGAAACGTTTCTGTTTTTATAGTAAAAGGAATGAATAAACAATTTTTGGTTTTTGTAATTAAGTGCATTGGTTTGCAATAAGAAGAAAAATGGAAATATAGATGATTAAGAAAAAAAAAGTGACAACTAGAAGGTGGTTTTCAAAGCAAAAGCTTTATTTTTTTTTTATTGCAATTTAACAATTTGATTTCCACTTGAGGAACAAAAAAAATTCTAAATGTTTTACCTGCTTGGTTATGCCGTTATTTTTGTACGTTATAGTAAAATGCACANCCTGCTTGGTTATGCCGTTATTTTTGTACGTTATAGTAAAAAATGCACAACCTTGTAAACAATTTTAGTATTTTTTTGCTCCACAGTCAGTGTAGAATTAGATGAGCATTTGCCACCTGTCTTTTGTGAAATATACTTTTAACCAAACTAGAAAACGTCTATACCTTACAAACCCAGAAAAAAAAATTAAAAAAAAAATTTCTTAATTTGTGCATCATAACGTTAAAGAAAATGACAGAAAAAGGCAAAGAGGAAAGTTTAATCCTTAATTCATAAAAATTAATTAGAAATTTTTGGAACTTAATTTTATTTAGAAAAGACATTTTCCACCATGACGCCAGTGCTTTATGCATCTCCAAAATTTTTGAGGCATAGTGTTGAATATAGGAATAAACTTATTGACATTAAGACGCATTAACTGGGAAAAAAAAAATTAAGATAATTAATTTCGATACACTTCAAGCCCATTTTGATGGATCTCAAATGGATGAGCCCAATCTCCACACTTGGAGATCTAAATGTACCACAAAATTAAGATTAGCCATCTTAAATAAATCTCTATATTTTTATTTTTGGTCTTAAGGGTCGGATTATAGGAGATTCAAACTAAGATTTCTTGTTGCGGAAAATACAGATTTTGTCACTGGACTACTTTATATGAAACATTTTTACAATAAAGAGTGACTTTTCGTCACCAATAATGCTCAATATTGACCCTCTTGATATAACAATTACTAATTAGTTTTTATTTAAATCTATTTTGAATTTTAAAATTAAAGAAAAGTAAATTTAAAGCATTCTAATGGAACCCATACAGGTCAATATAGCATTAAAATATATTTAAATATAGTTAACAATACTTCATGGGGTCCATATGCTATATTTAAATCTATTTTAACAATACTTTATAGGGTCAATATGCTATATGGGTTAATATAGCATTAACGAAAAATAAATTTAAATATAGTTAACAATAACTTCATGAATCAATGACTAGTAATTGGAATTGAAAAAGTTTGAATTTCTAGAAATGTATGATAGTAAAGGTCAAATGGGCTTCCATCATTGGAACCTTCCAATGATAATGGACTGCTATCATTGTCTAACCATTAATCCATAAAATGATTTAATTAATATTATTAAATAAGAGTGCTAAACTTTGACAACAAAGGGGTGGTGGCGCAGTTGGCTAGCGCGTAGGTCTCATAGCAAAGCGAGTGATCCTGAGGTCGAGAGTTCGAGCCTCTCTCACCCCATAAATTTTTAGTTTTTATTTTTAAAAATTTGTTATTAATCTCTCAAAGCTAAAAATGTCCTTCATAAGACAAGCCCATTAGATTCCATTTAAGACGCTTGTATTATATTACCCTATTATTCTTCTTCAATATTAAAAAAAGCATTCAATGACTTGGGTATTTTACTACAAAGGTATACATATTCTACTCATAACAATCATTCATTAAGATGAATGTATAAATACCAATATTCAATCAAGAGTCAGCTTCAATTGTCATCCATTTTTAATTCCAACTGTTGGTTATATGTTTTGCATTAAGTTTTTTCTTTCTGGCCAGGAACCACATTGAACTACTACTGGATTAGTGCATTCTCTATCACCATGGAAATTGAAGATAAACAGAACAAGCATTCTCTATTATCTGAAGAATTCTACAACATTCAAGTCTACAAAAGAAAAACTCTAAGAGTTCAATGCCAGTCTATTAAACCTCCCAGTGTTGTAGAACCCACTCCTTCCCATGCTTCACTCAAGCCTACTTCTTCATTGTCTACACCTTCCATGTCGGAGTCCCACCAACCGCGTCCATTTTCATCTGGTTGAACAGAAAAATTAAGAATCTTAATGTCTTATTAACCACAAGAATCAGAAGAATATACAGTAATACTAACAGTGATTATAAATAGGCGGTGGTTTCTCTTTGCTATCGAAATTCTTGACCCTTCTTCGTTGCTTAGATTTTGGATCACCTCCAAGAAATGCAAAATGCTTTCGGGTTATGTATTTCTCATTCTCACCTATCAAACATATAAAAAGAAAAAGGGAATGAAAAACAACAACAGAAAACAATATTATTTGAGCTTCAAGATAAATGAAACAAGGGGCTTTGTTCAAAGCACAAACTAAACTGAAATTGGATAAAGAACCTTCGAAATTCTTCCTCTTTCTCGATTCTTGCATATTGGAAATGTTACAACATTCTGCTTCGCCAACACTGCTTGAATCTAGACAGTGTTCTTTCTCAGTGCCAGTGCCAGTGTGTTTGAACTGTTCAAGAACCCCTTTATCAATGACGACAATGGTGTTTCCTTTCCCTCCTTTACTGGCCTCAATTTCCTCATTATTGCACTCAGTTTTTTCTTGTGGACCTAGTAAAGATGAGAAAGGTCTTGATTTTCCCTAGCAAAAGAAAACCAACATCCTTAAAATCCTTAGTTGTATATTAAGCTATAAACAAATTCAACAATTAAAAAAAGACCACATTGTGTGGAGAGATTTAATTAGTATTAAAATTTCTGACTCCAGATTTTTTTCATTGATTTTTGAGATTAAATAAGCAGGGAAACTTATTTGCTTAGGTATTTTTAAGACTTTTTTTTTTTTTTTTTAAAGTTTTATTCTGCTATAATAGTTTATTCACATATGTAAATTGTAGACTATATTTTTTCAAGAATCAAAGGGCTTTGCTCTCTTCATTTCATTTCTAAGAAAATGTAGGGGAAAAAAAAAGACAAAAAAAAATTGGTTCTTTTTGCAATCTAAACCCTCAACCAAACTTTGTCTAGCGCACCATTTGTCCCATTTATTTTACGACTTAAAATAAAAGGCTGAAAACATAAAAATCCTAGAATCCCCATTTTTCTCTATCTTTTCCAAGTTTTTCACAAGTTTTCTCAGAAACCAAACAGAGGGTGACACAGATACTACCTTCACCGTCCTAGGTAGTTCAGAATTTTGGTGAAGCTTCCGTTGGAGAAAATCCGAGAGAGATACCCGCGAGTTCTTCTCTGAACCTTCATTCTCAGCATCTTCTTTCAAAATCTTGAAACTAATTCCAAAGGAAAAATAAATAAATAAATAAACCCACGAAAAACAATCCAAAATAAGTAAGTGTGTGTGTTTGGGGGGGGGGGGGGGTTGAAGATGTGGGTTTTGTTTTTCTTCATACGGATTGGAAGAGCGAGAGAGTAAAGATGAAGTAATAGAGCGCTGCCCAATTTCCCTGAAAGGAGTTTGCTTCGTTTCCATTTCTATGATTCAGAGCTTTGCTTCGTTTCCATTTCTATGACTCAGAGCTTTCTGTGATTGTTGGTAAAAGCATGACGCGGGCGGGACTGCTAGTTTGCTTTTTTATCTTTTCTTTTAGGTTAGCGCCAAAAGTTTGAAAATTTTTGAAAAAAGCGAAAATTATTTTTTGATGATAAAATCTTAGGAAAATTGTCAGGGAATTGAAACCAATATACCCCAAACTATTTATATATAGGAGTTGGCGCATTGCCTGAGCCCTAATTTCAATGAAGGGCAAAAGGACACCAAATGCCCCTGTTTGAGTCTCGCTCTCGCATACGCAGCGCATGTTGGTTCCCTTTAATATTTTGACAAAAATTGCTAAGTTATAATTTTCCAAAAAAAAAATGCTATNTGACAAAAATTGCTAAGTTATAATTTTCCAAAAAAAAAAGTTTTGGATGCAAAATGCTATAAAAAAAAAAGTTTGGAGTGAAAAGCACAATGACTGATATAGTTTAGAGTGCAATAATGCCAATATCCTATAATCTCTATAATTAGTACCCATTGATAAAATATATAGTAATACTCAATGGTTCTTTATTCGAAGAAGGTTAAGATCAAAAAATTTTGTTTTTTATGGCAATTCATGTGCTGGCCTGTTTCTAAGCAAACCAAACATTTGAATTGGTTGGACTGGGCATTGATGGCATCAATATAGACAATTTGGTATTTAATGTCACGCATAATCTTTAATAGTTTGATTTTTAAATGATATATAAAAAAAAGAAAAAAAAACTTTTGCAGCCAAACTTTTGCCTTTTTTGTTATTTTTATATTAGCCAAACTTTTATAATCCAGAATTAGAATTCCCACCTCTAATATAAAGGAAAAAAATAGAGCAAAGAATGTTTCCAAGAACCATAGGCACATAATAGGAGAAAGTACTTTCTCTGAAAACAGATCTACTCGCATTGTTTTAGATTTTTAACTACCTTCGAATTCTTGTTCGCAATGGAAATGGAGTAGCTAAAAGCCACAACCAATAGAAGAAATAGTAGAACCGCAAAAGTTATATTTTTCAAAAAGAAACAAAAAAAAAATCCAAATTGAGAAGGTGTGCTGGTAGAATGACAAGTTTTTAACATGTGGCTGGTTGCACTAAATCTGACATGGCATAGCCGTTTCATACAAGTTTTTCATGTGATAAATAGCAAATTTTTTAATTTTTTATTGAATAAATAAATACCAGTATTATAGGCAAGAGAACATAAATAATGTGCCATACAATATTATGGCACAAAATTATTTGAGATAATAATAAAGCATAGTAAAATTCGAATCTCAACTATTGAATTCATGTGTGTAAAAATTGAACCCGCCTTCTACTACAACTAATCTACACCCTCGTTAACATCGCCACTTGCATAAATTTTTTCTTCTTCTCCCAAGTAAATTACTAAAAACCCCATCATATGCTTAGGCATTAAGTTTCTGAAATTACTTTTACTTGACTCTATTTACATAGAAATTTTCATTTTTCATGGTTTTATGAGGAAGAAAATCAAAAAGTGGAGATTACCATGTTGCCCGAAGATTGCATTTCCTATATAATTTCTTTGACATCTCCAAGGGACGCTTGTAGGTCGTCTCTAGTATGTCCTCTGTTTAAATGTGCCATTGATTCCGATTTGGTTTGGAGAAAATTTCTTCCCCATGACTATCACCAAATCCTTTCAAATTCAGCTTCAGCACCATCCATGGGTTCCCTATCGAAGAAACAACTCTTTTTCCATCTTTTAGATCATCCTATCCTTGTAGATGATGGAAAAATGGTAAGCACAAATCAATCCTTTAGTGCTTCTTCTAAATACTTATTTTTCATTAGAAATTCGTTATTTAGTAATGCCAAAGTTTATAAATTTAAACAACCTTTATTATTATATATTATTTTTCGAAATGCTTAGTAAATAAGGAAGAATCATAGAAATTTACATTTTAAATGTAGAGTATATTTTATATTTATAGATATATTTTGGATACATCAGATGGAGGGATTCAGTATCATTGGAAATAATAATTTTTCCAATTTTTTTTTAATAATAATAATGATTTTTCCACTTGGCTGCCCCTATCCCCAAATGCAGAGTGGATTAATTAGAACTTTCTAATGATAACTTCTTATAATTATGTCAAAGAAATGGAGTCTTATAATAAAACTGTCTTCGCTGCTCGGAAAGTGTCCAAATTTTTACGGAAATCGTTTCGTGGGAATTGTTTTATACATGGAAATATATTTTTTGGGGTTTGGTTAGCAATTGAAGATTTAGAATTTACTCTTAATTAAATTAATTTGTTTTTAATAAAATATATAAAATTACAAAATTGTGAGAATTAGTTTCATATTATAAGTTGACAACTCCACCTTTTGAAAATTACCAAAACATTGGAAAAAGATTCAGTTTCCAAAGAATTCTCAATTTCTACAAGTTTGACAGGCATCTAACAAAACATAAATTTAGTTCTAATCTAGTGACAAATCCACACTTCCTCCGCAAAATTCCAGAGTTTGAATTATTCATCCCTAATATAAAACAAAATAAATAAACAAATCCATGAATATATATATATATATAGCTCAATCGTATAAGTTGAATTTTTATTAGAATAATGCCAGAAATACTTCATATTTATCAATATATCTGCATGGTAGATATGTTGGTAGGTGACACTTCTAACAAAACTTTGTTTATTATGAGATCGACCTAATATCGAATTGTTTTTTTTTTTTTTGATAAAAGCTAATTGACTGTAATATATACATGGTTGGACATCATAATTAATATCCCTATATTTTGATGATATATGCACAGAGCTTTGCAATAGATAAGAAGAGCGGAAAGATATGCTGTATGATAGGCGCAAGAAGGCTCACAATTATGAGGGGAAATATAAACCATCTTTGCAGTTGGAGATCTCTACCTAATAATCAATCTAGGTATATATACCTACTATCTTATTTTTGGCTCTAACAATGTTATTATATTCTAAGAAAGTTTTTATTTACAAAATGGAAAAATTTGCTATGGTAGGGGACGACTGTCCAACAACACATGATCATGATGATCGGATGGTGATCAGATTTGTCGCCTTTTACAATAGGGTAGACAAAATGGAACATACACTACTTTCAAGATATTTCACATGGAATTTAACCGCACAAAAAATAAAATAATATATATCCTGTTTTAAACAGAGATTTTTTTTCCAATTCTCTTACAATTTTCCATTGCCCGGACAGGTTTTCTGAAGCGGCTGAAATAGAACATGTAATGTGGTTGAAGATCAAAGGAAGGATTGAAACAAACATTTTGTCACCACAAACAACTTATGCAGTTTACTTTGTCTACAAAGTGATCCGATGTCAATGCAATTTCGATGTAAAACCTGTTACGGTTCGAGTCAACTTTGAAGGAGAAGAGGTCCACGGCCATGGAGATGGGAATAGAAGAGTGTTGTTGTTAAACCCTTCAAGGAATATAAGAGGTGGTTGGACTTGGATGAAGGTAAAAATAGGGGAGTTCTTCAACGATGGAGGAGAAAATCATGGAGTGGTGGAATTCAGTCTCATGGAGACTAAGAAATCAATTGCGTTTGGCATCCTTGTAGAAGGAATTGAACTTAGGCCTAAAGCTGTTAGATAGATTTAGAAAGTATGTATGTTGATGCTCTCTTTTTCTTTTGTTGGACTATGTTAATGCTCTCTTTTTCTTTTGTTGGACTTGGATGCTCTGTTTGTTTTTTTCTCTGTTTTTTAATATTAGCCATCCATTCATCATCAAAATAATCACATTAGTGATATATACATATATATTTATATTAAGACTAACATGGTTTTTTCAATAAAGCATTATAGCTTATAGGTCACAACATTACTGTTTGTAATCTTATGATTATACTAACATTACTGTTCCTATAGGTCATAAAATGCTCTGTTTGATTTTATTTTTTTACCCATTATGGAAAGAGTTTAAAGTTATTTTATGCTATTTAGCTTTTATTTTCAGAACGTTTTGATTTTTCCTTTTTAAAAGGGTTGTCCGGTTTTGGGTGCTTGACGCTGGTTTTGTCTTTTTTTTTTTTTGGTTTTCTTTCCTTTCCAAAAATGATGACATTTAGGTTTTTTGTTGTAAAACACATACCCCTCCTTCCGTTGACAAATAACATGCCCGCCTTACATAATTGTTTAAGTGTTTAACGTTGTTGGGGGGCTATGAAGGTAAATTGGGTTTATAATAAAGCTTTACTATAGTTTTTCATCCAGTACTTTAAAGAAATTGGAAAAAGTGGATTTTTGGTGATTAACAATTTTTGGTTATTTTCCAATCAAATGTGGCATAAATATCAAGACTTTTATACCTACAGTCACCATCATTTTTAATAATTTGGTCATTAAAAAAAAATAATTGCAGCCAAACTTTTTACTGTCCAAAATAATAATAGAAATTAGAAAGTTTGCTACAAGTAAGAATCACCAGCTAAAAATTAGTGGTTGGAATTTTTTTAAATTTTTATGAAAATTACTGGTTGGAAGTTTTTAGTACGTTATGTGAAAGTACCTTTGCCATCATCGAAAATTAATGAACCTATATTCAGCAAAATAATAATAATAATAATAATAATAANGTCTATAATGGGCCAGACACATGACAGGCCAGGCACGGCACAGGCACGTGACTGGCCACGCGAACATACGTACTAACAATATGGACAAAATACAAACTTAGCACAATCCAAACAATAATAAATAATTTATCATATAAAATCTATTGTATAAAGACTTATTTTACAATAATAGAATATGTGAATAAGGCTAACACCAGATATTTTAGACTATCTTATGTGCATGAAAGACTGGAAAAATGGAAAACCTAGAACTCAAAATTGGAAAGATGACTTAGTTGATAATTTCTCAAATGTAGATTTAAATTCGAATATTGATTTGGAATAAAAAATGTAAAATAAAACGATTAATATATTTTTTTAGTTGTAAATACTTATTTTGTTATGTACTAATTTAAAATTAAAACATATTATTTAATTGTTAATTTAATTTATTTTTAATATTTATTTTGAATAATTTTTATTTATCTATATAATTTATATTATAAAAAAATATGCAAAATATAATTGGCACAGACACGACATGTGCCTGGCACGAACACGGCACGAGCACATAAGTGCTTGGGCCCATAGCATGCTTGACACGGCACGAAAAATAAATGGGCTAGCACAAGCACAGCACTAGCACTAACGAACCAGCTTTTAAATCGACCGGACCAACACGGCACGACCCATTTTACACCTCTATATATTCTTTAACGTATACATATATATGTTAGGTTGATTTATTTTTACTAACTACTAAGATAAAATAGATAACAGCCTTCTATATATGCATCTATAATGGTTTGTTGCTAAAAAATAGCTTTTAGATTCAAATATTCCTTTTTCTAGATAAGAAAATTTTGACACATCATGGTGCATATTTAGTGACCAAATTCTATTTGTAGTGTTGTTGCCTGATTTTCATCACCTTAATGCCACAAGATGCTTCCCTGGCTGGATCTCTGATTTCCTCCCTGACTCTTGCAAGATAAGACGACGGCGTCAAACTAGGGGCCGGTGGTGTCATCGGTGTTCCCACTCCAATGCCTAAGTCAGTTACGGGGCTATTCCAAGAAACCTTCTTCAGGCTTCCCTCAGGTATCCCACTGTGCAGCCTGCCTGGGATTCTGCGCAGAGGGGCCCTCTTGAAACCTGTCAAAGGTGTGATGGCGACTGGTTTAGGGTTGTTTGAGAGTGTTTAGGGTTCAAATCTCAAGAAAAACCCTTCCCTTCCCACTCACCTAACCTTACCTTAAGTACCTCACTTCAATGGCTTGGATGCTAGAGTTATGAACCCTCATACGCTGGGATTATGACACCTGGACTTAGAAATAAGGTAAGTACTAAGCCAAGAACTATAGGCCAACGGGGCTGACTTATTCCCCCGTCCAAGCCCACGCTGTGCCTGGGCTTGCCCTCGGCCCTGCCTAACGGGCCGGGCTTTACCTATCCGTGACTGATGGGCCTCGTCCACAGTGGTCTTTGTGGGTGTTAGAAGGGGCCTAGGAGGTTCTCTGACCCATATCCCAAAAATCCCCATAACACTAGTCCCCAAGACTAGCCCAATTTTCAATTGGGGTGGTTTTCACTCTTGCAGGGCAGAAAACCTACATGGGCCTTCTCAACCTATCTGGAATTTTGATTCCTACCTTCACCCTGCCTGGGTACATACTTGGCGCGAGTCTCGAAGGCCCTTTTTTCTTTTTCTCTTCTTTTTTTAAAAAAAAGGGCTTCTACCATTAACTGCCTGATTTATCTGGTTCGTCCATTTTGATCCGACGCCTGGGGTACGTTGGTATGGTGTCAGGCGCTTTTTGCGCTTCCCACGACTGACGAAATGGGAGAGAGAAGGTGGACGTGACCCTCACCGCCTTGCCTCCCTCTGTACTGGAACGTGGGTAGGCAGTTTCTTCCCACTTCCTAACCTAACCCCCAAAATTTCTATTCTCTTTCATTTTGGCTTCCTTTGACCGAGTTTTTGAATTCCTGCTCATTGACACTCACCATTCTTCTGGGGTTCTTTTGAGCGTCTTCCATCGATCTTTGTCCTCCCCTGCTTCAATCTTCAGTCTGGTGCTTCTCCGGTAAGGGTTTGTGCATGCTTCCTTCTCTTCTCTATTTCTTTTTTTTTTTTTTTACGTTTTCCTCAGTTTTGAACCTGTTTTAAGCTTCCTCTTCTCTTTTCATGGCCTAGCTTGACCAAAGACTTGCCGTGTTGAAGATTCCTGCCACAAAGAGACATTTTCTTCCATATTCGAAGGTAAGCTGCTTCACTCCCTTGATGGCTGGTTGTGTGCTGCGCATGATTTTTTTTTTTGGTGTCTGTACAACTTGCTCTTGACGGAACTTGCTGTCAGTGGTTCCTCCCTAGGTTGTTTCTTCTTTGCCTGGAAGTTGTAGCTGTCCAGTCTTTTCTTATTCTTTCCCTGTAAGCCCTAAGGTGTCAGGTCCTTTTATCTCAGTCTTATATAGCCAGATGGTTAGGTGTCTGCATTGTTCATAGCATAGGAACTTTCCTGCCTGCCTGACAGTCCTCTTTATTATTTTCAGATGTCGGACACCTCTACCAGTAGTAGCAGCGAATCGCTGTTACAGTTGCTTGCTGTCCCTATTAATTTTCAATCTCCCCACAACCTTCAGCCTAGACCCATCTGGGAACTTAGGCCCATGTCCTCTGTCAGGAGGAAATCCAGGCGAGTCGCCAGTGTATTCTCTCCCACAAGTTCTGATCCTGGGTTTGTGGAGATTTCTGACTCAAAAGAGACTGAGCCAGAAGTAGCTGAGCCCTCAGTGGCCGTTGATACGATGGGTCCCTCAGGGTCTCCAGCTTCTGTACTAGGGCCATCAGGGCCACTAAAGCCACTGGGACTGCGAGGGAACAAGCTGGGCCCAGGGGCGTATATAAGGGCTGTGACTTTGTCAGGTCTGACCTGACTGAATCAAGCCTGGCTAGTTTGCTGGAAAGGTTCCTCTTGCCCGAGGGCGTGACTGCCAGGCTTTCCAATGTATGGGAGTCTACCAGTTCCCCTCCTCCTGGGGAGGTAACCTTAAGCAGTTGGTTCTTCGACTGCGGGCTCAGACTGCCTCTAGCCCCATTTGTACGGAAGCTCCTCACTGAAATCAACCTTGCCCCCTTCCAATTAGGACCTAATATTTAGAGGTTCGTGTTGTGCTCCTACGTGCTGTGGAGGGACCATTTTCAGTCAGACCCTACCCCCTTAGAGATCCAGGCCCTCTTTGAGATCAGACTAGTCCCTAGGCAGGCAGCTCTGTATTATGTCTATCCTCGAAGAAGGAAATTCATTCACTTCCTACATGAAATTACCAGATGGCAGAAAAACTGGTTCTTCATCGATGCTTGCTGGGAGTCTGGATCCCAAGGAACTAGGTCTGAGGTGTCTGTGCCTCGGCGCTTCGGGGGTCGAAGTCACAGGTGGAGCTCATCCCCCCATCTCCTTGGTCAAGCCAGCAGTTCCATGGTGGATGCCATCCTGGGTTTGAGTCTCACAGAGAGGGACTATAAATCCATTTTGTCTAAGGATAGGTTATCCTTGGGTATGAATTAAGGGTGATCTTCCTATTTGCATATTTTTCATCTTGTGATGTTTCTAACTAACGTTTCCTGGTTTCTCGCAGCCATGAGTGGTCAGGCAGGGAGGAGCGGCTTTCGGAGGGACCTGCCTGGGTGCCTGCCCAGAGAGTTGAGTGACCTCAATAAGGTTCTGAAGTCAGCAAAGTTGACACATAGCTCTACCCCTCGTGGCTCTACATCTGCTTCGAAGCCTGCTTCCTTGAATGGGAAGGAACCTACCTCCAGATCACAGTCTCAATCTGGGGAAGAGCTTTCCTCTAAATGGAAAGGATTCCTTCATGTATCGAAGGGCAAAGAGCCTGCCATGGGGGTGGCTAAGGATGAAATGGTGCACCTCCCCTCCTATCTAGTCTGCCCGCTGGCTGTTCTCCATCGGGAAGTTCCTCCCCATGAAGACAAACGACGCAACAACACTCACATTTCCTCCCTAGCTGAGGAGGCATCAAGCCAACTGGCTTCTATGAGTTATTGTCTAAGTATCTCCTCTTTTTCCTTTATTTTATATCATGTTAAGCCCTGATAAATGTCGTTTCCTGCAGGCTTTCTTGTCAGTTTTCAAAGTCCAGGAGCTGGTGGAGATTGAGCTCCAGGCAACCGACATATCTTTGTCTCGCCTCAAGAACGTGGAGAAGGAATTGGAGGGGGCCAAACAACGCACGTCTGAGCTTGAGTTCATCCTGTCTAGGAAGGAAGGGGAGCTCCAGAGGAAGAATGAGGAGCTGAATAACAGGGTCCGTGCTCACCAGGAGCTTGAGGCCCAATTTAAAAGGGCCAAGATGAGGTCAAGCTCGAGCTGGACAAAGTTGATGCGATCTCCTCCGCTTACCAGAGCCTGGTGACACAGGTAGATGGGCAATTCGACGCAGGGATGGACGCTGCAATTAAGGAAACCCAGGTCTGCTTCCCTAGCATGGACCTCTTCATGGTGGAGAAGTCTCTGGGGCTCGTACCTGCTTCGCCTCAGGACCTGCCTGCACCTTTTGATCCTCTGCTTAGGTCCCCGTCCCCTGGTCAGGCAGTTCCTCCTCCTGATGTCTTGGCACACAAGGACCCAGAGGTTCCTATCTCTGGCCAATACCCCGGCCCTTCTGGTTCCTCGACTCTGGCGTCCCTGCTTCTGCACCTGATGTTCCCCTTACTAGGCTTTGACAACATTGCTTTTTCCTTCAATTTCTTTTTTTTTTTTTTGCTTCTAACTATTTGTTATGAAGACAATTTAAGTTATTTTCGAATTTGGAACTTATTTTTTCGTAGAATAATGGTGATGACTTAGTTTTCCCACTACTGTCCCCCCCCCCCAAACTCTGGCCTATTCTTTCAGGACAGGGGAGAGTTTTCTGTTGTTTAACTTGGATTTGCAAGGGAAACAGGGCCTGACCTCGGCTACCGGTTGGAATTCGAGTCAAGCCCTTTGAGCAAATAAAAGAAAGCTCTAGTTCATTCAAAACCTGGGCCTGACCTCAGGTACCGGCTGGAATTCGAGTCAGGCCCGTTAAGCAAATAAAAAGAAGCTCTAGTTCATTCAGAACATGGGCCTGACCTCAGCTATCGGCTGAAATTTGAGTCAGGCCCGTTGAGTAAATAAAAAGAAGCTCTAGTTCATTCTCGTTGAGCAAATAAAATGAAGCTCTAGTTCATTCATAACCTGGGCCTGACCTCAGCTATCGGCTGGAATTCAAGTCAGGCCCGTTGAGCAAATAAAAAGAGACTTGTAGAGTTTTAAGCGGCGAGGCATTTCGTTTCTGAATGAGCATTTGCTTTATTGAAAAATAAAAGTGTTTTACAAATGCTCTACATCGTTACATTGATCTATTGGTAGTAAATCTTTAAATGCTTTGCATTCTACGGGTGGGACAACTTCTTTCCATCTAATCCCTCTAGCTTGTACGTTCCTGGGCGTAATACTTCAATTACTTTATATGGACATTCCCATGTAGGTCCTAGAGTTCCTGACCCATGCTCCTTAGCATTATTTTCCTTAGGACCAGGTCTCCCTATCTGAAACATCTCTGCTTTATCCTGGAGTTATAGTACCTTGCTTATCTCTATTTGTAGGCCGCCGCTCTAATCTGTGCCATATTCCTCTTTTCTTCAATCAAATCAAGGCTCAAACGCATCTGCTCATCATTTTTGTCTAGGTTGAAGTGCCTGACTCTAGGGCTTGGCTCTTTGATTTCCACAGGTATCACCGCTTCAGCCTCGAATGCTAGAGAGAAAGGGGTCTCGCTAGTTCCGATCCTGGGTGTGGTTCGATATGCCCATATGACTTTTGGGAGCTTGTCCACCCATGCCCCTTTGTGCACATCCACCTTAGCTTTCAGGTTGTTCTTGATTACCTTGTTGACAGTCTCAACTTGTCCATTCGCTTCCAGATGGAATGGGGTTGAAAAAGCTACCCTGATTCCCAAATTTGAGCACATATACTTGTAATTACAGTTATCAAACTACGTGCCATTGTCCGTTACAAAGGTATGTGGTATGCCAAACCTACACACAATAGACCTCCGTATGAAAGTTGAGGTATTGGCCTCAGTTATCGCGGACAATGGCTCAGCTTCCACCCACTTGGTGAAATAATCAATCGCGACTATAGTGTACTTTGCCTGGCCTCTACCCATTGGCAAGGGACCAATAAGGTCGACTCCCCACTGGGCAAAGGGCCAGGGGCTGGTGATTGAGGTGAGCTGTTCAGGGGACTTCCTTGGCACGTTGGCAAACCTCTGGCAAGAATTTACATTTTCGTGCATGAATTTGCACATCCCTCTTCATCGTGGGCCAATAATATCCTTGATGGATTTTTTGTGAGCAAGCGATTGGCTACTTGAATGATTACCACAAATCCCCTCATGTACCTCTCTCAGGACAAAATCTGCTTCGGTTGCACCCAGGCATTTCAGGTAAGGGAGTGAAAAACATCTCATATACAATACCCCATCTATCAAGGTATAATATAGGGCTTTATACTTCAAACGTCGAGCCTCCAGCTTATCCTCAAGCAGGATTCCTTTTGTCATGTATTTGACTATTGGATCCATCCACCCAGGCTTGTCATCCACCTGGTTAACTGCATGTTCCTCCTTCTTGTAACTTGGTTCCTTGAGTATTTCAAAAGGCACACTTCGTGTAAGCTCTGAGCTTGACGCAGAGGCAAGCCTACCAAGTAAATCTGCATCTGCATTCTCCTCTCTTGGTACCTAAGTGATTTGATATTCTTCAAATTTTTCAAGCAAATTTTTTACCTTGGCCAAGTACGATATCATGCTGCCTGCCCTTGCCTGGTACTCCGAATTGACCTGCCTGACCACCAACTGTGAATCACTGTAGACTCGTAGCCTTTTCAGCTCCCACCGATCCTGCCATTCTCAAGCCTTGTTTGTTGCCTTAAACTTGAGGCAGATGGCATACTCGAGTTTAACAAAATTTGATCCTGGCGTTGTGAGTATAAATCCAGCTCCGCTGCCGTGCTCGCTCGATGAGCCATCCACATGCAAGGTCCAGAATGTAGTTTGGTCCTCATGTTCCATTTCCTCTTCGGCATCCAGAGATTGGTCATCCACCCCTTCCAACGCAGTGAATTCAGCGATGAAGTCGGCGACTGCCTGAGCCTTTACTACTGTCTTTGGGATGTAAGAAATCCCAAACTACCCCAGCTCTATGGACCATTTGATTAACCTTCTTGAGGTTTCTGGCTTTTGAAGTTCCTGTCTCAATGGGTAACTAGTTGGGATAGTGATGGCGTGGGCTTGGAAATAAGGCATAAGCTTCTGGGACGATACCACCAAAGTCAGGGCAAGCTTTTCTATGGTCGGATACCTTGTCTCGGCTGACATCATAGCTTTGCTGACATAATAAACTGGGTATTGAACCGAGGCTTCCTCGTGGATGAGGGCGGAGCTGACTGCTGTTTTTGAAACGGCCAGGTACAAGAAAAGTGTCTCTTCGAATACTGACTTGGACAGCAAT
Source organism: Ochetophila trinervis (assembly GCA_003254975.1). NCBI lineage: Eukaryota > Viridiplantae > Streptophyta > Magnoliopsida > Rosales > Rhamnaceae > Ochetophila > Ochetophila trinervis. The sequence goes on along the minus strand of QANX01000893.1, from coordinate 150,919 downwards.
GGTGCTGAGCCCAGGTACTGCTTGAGTTGAGTAAATGCCTCCTCGCATTCTTCTATCCACGCAAAACTTTTGGGTCCTTTGAGGATCTTGAAAAATGGCAGCACTTGTCAGTCGCTTTGGACACAAATTGATTTAGGGCCATTATTCTCCCAATCAGTCTCTGGACATCTTTGATTTTTGCTGGGGAATGCATTTCCAAAATGGCCCTAATCTTATCGGGGTTAGCTTCAATTCCCCTTTGGTTTACCATGAAGCCCAGGAACTTCCCAGAAGATACTCCAAATATGCATTTTGCTGGGTTTAACATCATCTTATGCTTCCTAAGGATGGAGAACATCTAGTCCAGGTCAGTCAGGTGCTCCAAGGCATTAACACTCTTAACCAACATGTCATCACATATACTTCCATGGTTTTCCTTATCTGCTGAGAAAACATTTTGTTAACTAGCCTCTAGTAGGTGGCCCCCAAGTTCTTAAGCTCAAACAGCATTACCTTGTAGCAGTAAAGCCCCCTATCTATTATGAAAGAAGTTTTTTCTTGGTCCTGCAGGTGCATCTTGATCTGATTGTACCCTGAAAACGCATCACAAAAGCTATATAATTCATTACCTGCAGTGGAGTCCCCCAGCTGATCAATCCGACGCAGAGGGAAGCTGTCTTTCGGACATTCCTTGTTGAGGTCTGTGAAATCCATGCAAACTCTCCACTTGCCGTTACTCTTCTTGACAAGAACCACATTAGCTAACCAATCCAGATAGAGCACGTCCTTTATAAGTCCAACATTTAGTAATTTCTCCACTTCTACCCTGATCGCTTCGTAACGCTCAAGGTTGAATCTCCTTCTTTTGTGCCTGACTGGGCGGAAGTCAGGGTCAACATTCAATCTGTGAACATGATCTCGGGATCAATACCTGGCATGTCATCATGGGACCACGCAAAAACATCTTAATTCTCTTTTAAGAATTCAATCAACGCTTCTTTGAACTTGCTTGAGAGCAGGCTCCCAATCTTCGTTGTTTTAAGGTCGGCCATGTCCAGTTGCACTTCTTCAGGTCTTCCACCGCTTCTCCTTTTATTGTTTCCTTCCACTTGTCCTCTCTGTTCTCTGACTGAAAGTTAGGTTGGTCTTCCTCCAACATGATTTCCATTTTCCCAGCTAGCTCGAAGCATTTCTGCTCGGAGGGAGATTTTTCACTTTGGGGCTCCTTTAGGGAGGAACTGCTCCCTGATTGATTCGAGCTTTCTAGTTCGGAGGATGACTTTTTCTTCCTGGACTTCTTATTTTGAGGTTGGTTTCTCGTTTGCTCAGGGCGTTCCTGCCCGAAGGTCATCAGGCACGTCAGGTGGTTGAGCCTCTCGTGCTATGGACTAGGATTTTCCTGCCTGGGGCCTGAGAAAATGGCATTGATTCTGCGTGAATGTCTCGGTTACGCAGGGAGGTTGCGTAACATTTCCTCGATTCATTTTGATCTCCTCGAACTCATCCAATTCCCTTTCTAGGTGTATGAAACTTTATCAACAAGTGATAGGTTGAGGTTGCTGCCTTTAATGCGTTCAAGGTGGGTCTTCCAATGATGGCATTGTACGTCGAAGGGATCTTCATTACCAAGAAGTTGGTCATCACTTTGGATCGGTCAGGGGCATTTCCCACTGTGACAGGATGTTCAATAGACCTTTCTGGAAACACCGACTCACCTGTGAAACCCGAGAGAAGAGTCCTGACTGGCTTAAGTTCCTCTCTTTTCAGCCCCATTGCGTCATAGGCTGGGGCATACAAGATATCAACCAAACTTTCTGTGTCTATCAATATGTGAAATATCATGTGGTTGGCCACCTGCGCTGCTATCACTATTGCATCATCATGGGGGTGGTGAATACTCAAGGCTTCTCTATCATCAAAAGTTAATAAGAAAGGATCTCCTCATGGTGCTTTGGACTGCCTGGTTGTCAGGTTCATTTCAAACTGCTCTTGCGTGACTCGAGCGTCCCTCGCATATGATTTCCTTGCCCTGTTAGAGCTTCCCCTATGCCTGGTCCTCCTACAATGGTCTGCACACTTCCATTAATCTCTCCTAGTCAAAGCGGTATCACAGTGATGTATCATCCTTATTGATTTGTTCCTGTCTAGAAGGCCCTACTTGACTGGAGGCCCCTAGCACAAACTGCTGCAGTTGTCCCCTCTGGATATAGGCTTCTATTTCTTCCTTCAGTTCCTGACATTCATCAGTGTCGTGATCGTAGTCTCTATGGTATCTGCAATACTTCTTCCTGTTCCAAAATTGAAGTGGTGTCTTGATTGGGAAAGGTTTTTTTGGCCTGTTGATTCCTTCAATTTTCATCAGTACCTCCTCACGTGTCATGTTGGGTGGCGTGAACCTGCCTGGTCTATCTTTGAGGAATCGAGGTCCTTGATTTCTTTCATCATTACTTCTTTTATTGTTTACAGCTCCGTTCTTCTGATTCCTTTATGATTCGTTTTGACCCTCGTGTTCCTGCCTGGACCTTCTCTGTGACTCAGTGATCTCTTCCGCCGAAATATGCTTGTGTGCCTCCACCAGCATCTCGGAGAAATTCCGAGGAAGGTTCCTTGCTATTGAACGAATGAGATCCTTATCCCTCAGGCCAACCTACATGGCCTGCAAGGCCCGATCATTGTTTCCTTCTTCGACTTGCATCATGGCTTCAGTAAATCTCTGAATGAACGACTTCAGAAACTCTCCTTCCCTTTGAACGATCAAAGAGAGGTGAGTAGGGGGCTTATTTACTAGTCGAGCCCCTAGGAACTGAGCAGCGAAGGCATTCTCTAGCTGCCTTAAAGAGCTAATAGTCCCTGGCTTCAAATTGGTAAACCATGTTCTAGCCATTCCTCCAAGGGTTAATGGGAAAGCCCTGCACATTATTGCATCCTCGGCTCCCTCAAATTCCATCCAGACCCTATAAGCGCCCAAGTATTCTCCAGGGTCCGTTCGGCCCTCATAACGTTCCACATGAGGAATCTTGAAATTAGGTGGGAGAGCCGCCTCCCTTATCCCCAAGGTGAATGGTGAGGTGGACTGAGACCCTGCTGTGTAATGAGCCTGGGCCTCTGCCTAGACGTGGAGGTCTCTCAGATCGGCATGCCTCTGCGCCTCAACTTCTGCTACATCCCTTCTGATTTCCTCTTCAAGCAGCCCCCGTTCCTCTGCTCTAATGCGATCCCTCTCCTCATCTAGGTTCCATCGAGTGTGTCGGTCAGGTCCCATTTCTCCTCGGACTCTGGCCCTGTCATTCTCAGCACGTGTTCTTCTCCTAGCATCCAGGTATGCTCTCAGATTGCTCAAATCCAGGCCTTCATTGGCTGAGGAGAAAGCGTCACTGACTGCTCTGTGCCTAGAACTTCCCTGTCTATTATGCAGATGGTATGGAGAGGCTCTGACATCCCTTCTAACCTCTCCATCAAGTTGCCCCGAATGCTCATGCCTCATTTCGTTCCTTCCATGACCTCTGACGTCATTTTTCGCCGCTCCTCATTTATGCTCCTGCGGTAGTGCATGGGAACATAGGGAATCCACAAGTGCCTGGCTCCTGTGTGTCTAAGAGGGTTGTAATTGATGGTTGTTTTGATTCTGCGCCATTTGCCCTATTAGTTGCTCCAAGCGGTTCTCCACATCAGACATTCGGGTTCTCTCGAATCGTGGGGCTACCCTCCTGTCACTACGTCTACGAGGGGGTAGCTGCGATAACAAAGCTGTTGGATCCCTGGGAACTGTAGCTTCCCGATGAGGGATAGTACTTTTCCTCCTAGACTGCCTATCCCTGATCTGCCTGTTCGAAGGCTCAGCACCGCTATTCTCGATCCCTGTTTCTGGCTAATCCTCCATATCTCACTCCTCTTTCTAGTCGCAATATTAGTTTTGCTGCCAAACTTCTTCTCTTGGAGTCACGATTCTTCCAGATAATCATTTCACTGGTGATTATGGCCGTGTGTGATTTCTAGATCTTGGCACAACTTTAATATTTTTCTTCGGTACCCACAGACGGGACCAATGTTGTTGCCTGATTTTCGTTACCTTAATGCCACACGATGCTTTCCTGGCTAGATCTCTGATTTCATCCCTGACTCCTGCAAGATAAGACGACGACGTCAGACTGGGGGTCGGTGATGTCACCGGCGTTCCCACTCCAATGCCTAAGTTAATTACAGGGCTATTCCAAGAGACCTTCTTCAGGCTTCCCTCAGGTATCCCACTGTGCAGCTTGCCTGGGGTTCTGCGCAGAGGGACCCTCCTGAAACCTATCAAATGTGTGATGGCAACTGGCTTAGGGTTGTTTGGGATTATTTAGGGTTCAAATCTCAAGAAAAACCCTCCCCTTCCCACTCACCTAACCTTACCTTAAGTACCTCACTTCAATGGCTTGGATGCTAGGGTTATGAACACTCATACGCTGGGATTGTGATACCTGGACTTAGAATTAAGGTAAGTACTAAGCCAAGAACTATAGGCCAAGGGGCTAACTTATTCCCCCGTCCAAGCCCACTCCACGCCTGGGCTTGCCCTCCGCCCTGCCTAACAAGCCGGGCTTTGCCTATTCGTGACTGATGGGCCTCGTCCACAGTGGTCTTTGTGGGAGTTAGAAAGGGCCTGGGAGGTTCTCTGACCCATATTCCAAAAATCTCCATAACATGTAGCTATGAATTTTATCATGGAATATTTTCCAAATTTTATTTTCAAACTTTATAAAAGCATATATATATATATATATATTCTAGATTCTTAGTAGTGAAAAGGGGCTAGCTCTCAATCATAGGGGGCATCCATTGGAATCCCTAAGATTGTAATTTCCTATATATATATATATATATATATGAACAAGAATATATATATATATATATAAACAAGAAGCTTACAGCTAATGTTATCTTCTCATGTTTGGATTTGTGTAAATATCAAACATTTGATGTCTACTTTAGGTAAGTTGACCAACAAGTTTTCAATTTAAATCTTTTTACTCTCACTAGTTTACTTCTTTTAAGGGACATAACCCCAAAGAATTTTGCTATATATATATATTTTTTTTTTCTTGGTAAACAAAATTGTTGTTATGTTTCAATGCAGGAGTATTTATGACTTTATTGGTTGCAATATCAATTATATGTTGGGGAATGAAGAAAAGAAAGCTAACCAAACTCAAAAATAAGTTCTTTGAACAAAATGGTGGAATAATGTTACACCAGCAACTCTCAAATGTTGAAACAACAAAAATTTTCACAGCTGAAGAACTTAAAGAGCCACAAACAATTATGATGAAAACAGAGTCATTGGAGAAGGAGGCTATGGAAAAGTTTACAAGGGAATATTATTAGATAGCCAAGAAGTTTCTATAAAAAACTCCAAATTTGGTGACATACACGGACTGCATAGTTCATCAATGAAGTGGAGATTCTTTTGCAAATTAATCATAGGAATGTGGTTAAATTGTTGGGTTGTTGCTTAGAGATAAAAGTTCCTTTACTTGTTTACCAGTTCATTCCTAATGGAACTCTTTTCCACCATATTCACAAGAAAAGAAAAGCATGTTTACTTCCATGGAAGCTGAGACTGAAGATAGCTTTCGAAACTGCTGGGGCACTTGCATATTTACATTTTGCAACTTCTACTCACATTATTCATAGAGATGTGAAAACATCAAATATACTATTAGATGAGAATTACATAGCAAAAGTATCATATTTTGGTGCTTCAAAACTGATTCCCATAGACCAAAATCAGCTAACAACTATGGTGCAAGGAACATTTGGGTACCTAGACCCAGAATACTTCCACTCAAGCCAGTTAACAGAAAAGAGTGATGAATACAGCTTTGGTGTTGTTTTATCTGAGCTACTAACAAGCAAGGAAGTAGTTTCTTTCAGGAGGCCTAAAGGTGAAAGAAACATGGCAATGTAATTTGTACTAGCTTTTTGTTTCTCTAACTACTAGTAAACAGTACGCAATAAGAAAAGGAGGCTTGTTAGCCTTCCTTTGTTTTCTTTTCCAGAAATATATCTTTGTTTTTAACTCTATTACTTCATGCATAGTTTTGTCAAACATATATAACACACGATTTGACATTTATGTTTCTTTAACCTATTTCATGGAAACTCATGCTCTCTATCAGACGAACAAATAAGTAATAATTAAAAAATAAAAAACAAACTTCATGGAAACAGCGGAAAGTGATGATCTCCTCAATCAGTATACCAAAAGTCAATATCAAACAGCCTATTTGAAAACTGAAATTTTATTGAAATGCTATACCTATTTACAAAGTACTTGTTTCTTTGAAGAAGAAAACAAATAGAGGGAATAAAATTATATCGCCAAGGTGTTGAAGAAGGGTGACGTGTTTGCTTTACTTATTGGTTTGGTCCATTATCATAGAATTGTTGGATCAGCAATGTTGTTGCTATTGCAGCTTTAAGCAGCCAAAATCCTTAGGTGATTATAGTCACAAATGCTGTGTTTGGTTCGGTTCCTGATATATCAGGCATCATTCTTTACTGGGATTTTCAACTTGATAAGTGTGTTATCAGTTACCTTCAATGATCCAATCCTAATTCTAGATGGGCAATAGAAAGTTTACTGACAGAACGAAGTCCAACAAGAATATAGTATTTGTGTGTTGCAGTAAGGTTTCGTTTCTCTTTTTGTATTCAGTTATTCTTGTAAATGAGTTGATTTTCATTTTTAAGTTCTTAATCTAAATGTGAATGGACAATTTGTTTTAACCATAAAGCCATTTTTGTTAACACTAGAGGAAAACAGAGTAAGGAACGGAGAATGGACTATAGTAGTACTCTCGATTGTTGGATAAGTCTTAAGTGACTCATTTAGGTGTCGTTTGATAACCCATTCATTTATGGTTTTTATTTTTGAATTTTTTGAAAACCAAAAATGAAAATGCGTTTGATAACCATTTTTATTTATTTTTTTGAAAAAACAAAAAACAAAAATGCATTTGATAACCATTTTCATTTTTTAAAATCTAAAAACCATTTTCACTTTTCTTTAAAAAAAACGTTAAAAAGTCATTTTCATTTTCAGTTTTCATTTATTTTTTTTTTGGTCCTTGATAATTCTAAGATACAAGACAACTCGAACAAGACATGAATCTGAAACGGCCCATACTAACACTGTTCATATGTGGTGTAGACAAAGAATTGCTCAAACAAAGCTAGAACCCGAGACCATTCGGTCTGGGCTAGATTCCGAGACTGCCTGATCTGGGCCGGAACCCGAGAATGCATGGTCGCAACCTGGGACCGCCTGGTTAGAGTTGCAACTCTGGACTGCCGGTCCAGGTCGGAACCCGGTATAGCCCGGTCTAGGCAAGAACCTGGGAGAGCCAGTTCGGGGCCAGAACTCGAGACAGCCTGGTTTGGGCGGCAATCGAGGACCGTCCATTTCGGGTCGCAATCCGAGCTGGAACTAGGGACAGCACGGTCGGGGCCAAAACTGGGGACCGCCTGGTCAGAGCAGCAACCCGGGATCGCTTGGTCTGGGCTGGAACCCAAGACCAAGGACCGCTGGATCCGAGCCAGAACCCAAGAGTCTCGAGACAGCCCAGTCCTTGCTGGAACCTGGGACAGCTCAGTCTGAGCTGGAACTCAGGACTGCCCAGTCGGAGCCAGAACTCGGGACCTCCCGATCGGGGCTGGAACCCTGGGCCGCCCAGTCCGGGCTAGAACCCCGGACAGCTTGGTCTGGGCCAGAACCCGGGACAGCTCGATCGGAGCCAGAACTTGGGACCTCCCGGTCGAGGCCGAAACCCGGGACCTCCCGGTCTGGGCAAGAACCCAAGACCGCCCGGTCCAGGCCAAAACCTGGGATCGTCCGGTCCAAGCTAAAACCTGAGACCCGGGACAGCCCGATCCGTGCAGGAACTCGGGATAGCCTGGCCCGGGCTGGAACCTGGGATAGCCTGGTCCGGGCTGGAACCTGGGATAGCCTGGTCGAGGGCAGTACCCGGGACCGCCAAGATTGTCTGGTCTGGACTGAAACCCGGGATCAGGATAGTCTAGTTCGAGCCAAAACATGGGACACTACGGTTGAGACCAAAATCTGGAATCGACAATAATCGAATATGGATTTGTTTAAATTTATTTGTAAAGTTTTAAAAAAAATAAAAAAATAAAAATGATTATCAGAAATATTTTTTTTGCATAAAAAAAAATCAAAAAATGGTTGTTGTTTTTTATTTTTTTCCTTTTAGCAAAAACATAAACCAAAAACAAAAACTGAATGCATTAATAAATGTACCATTATATAATAGAATGAAAGATTATATTGTGGCAGAAAATAGGAAAGTCCATGGCTATGAGTTACGACTATATGCAATTTTTGATGGTCACTCATGTCGTGAAGTTGCAGAATACTTACGAAGCCATCTAATCAATCAATACTAATCAATCAAGAGAAGCTAATCATAGCAAATGTAGGGGACTCTCGGGCTATCTTATGCCTGAATGGTCAAGCAAAACAGTTTTATGTGGATCATGAGCCACAGAATGAGAAAGAACTTGTTGAAAGAAGAGGTGGATTTGTGTCTAAGTTCCAGGTATAATATTTTCTACTTTAGCTTTTAAAAATTGTAGAGAAAATTGGTATTCCTATAATGTTGAAAGAAATTGTAGGGAAAATTGTAGCTTTTAAATGATTTGTTTTGGGTATTCATAGAATGATCCTCTTTCTTTCCTTGGAAGATATGTTTTGACAGTGTAGTTGGACTTTTTGGATATTAGCTATACTTTTGTTCAGTGTCTTTCGTATGGAAGGAATGCATTATGATATGTTCCAATTTTGAATTCAAAGACATGTATGATCCTTGCTTCGTGTGCTGGTTTTTAGGAAATGTTCCACGTGTAGATGCCCAACTAGCCATGACAAGGGCATTTGGGGATGCCAAAGTGAAGGAGACAGTACATCACATCCAGATGTTAGGGTAGAAAGTATCGACAAGGATTGTGAATTCATCATTTTGGCAAGTGACGGCCTGTGGAAAGTAAGATTACAGTAATAGATTTTAGCCCTTAATTTTAAAGTCTAGTTTACATTTTTAATGTACTTAATTTAGGACATGACTAGAGGTGTAAAATGGGATGTGTTGTGCTTGCCCAGTCCATTTAAAAACTGGTTAGTTCGAGCTTGTGTCATGTTTGTGCCAACCTATTTATTTTTCATGTCATGCTCGTACCGACCCATTTAGTTTTGGTTCCATGTCAAGCGTGCTATGGGCCTAAGCACTTACGTGCTTGTGCGGGGCACATGTAGTGCTCGTGTCTCGTGCCCGTACCTGTGCCAATTATATTTTGCATATTTTTTATAATATAAATTATATATCTGAGTAAAAATTATTCAAAATAAATATTATAAAAAAATTAAATTAATAATTAAATAATATATTTTATTTTTTAATTATCTAGCATGTTTGTCACGTGCCTATGTCATGCTTGGTCTGTCACGTGCCTGTGTCGTGTCTGACCCATTATAGACTCGTGCCGTGCCAGGCACAATCTATTACGTGCTTCGTGCTTAACATGGCACGATTTGTAATGTGATGTGCTCGTGTCATGCTCAATTTTAACGTGATGTGATCATGCTGTGCTCAATTTTAACGTGTTGTACTCGTACGGTGCTCGTGCAGCCCGCCCATTTTTACACCTCTAAACGTGACAAAACAGAGAAGAGAAACCTTACTATTGGGAATTCATATTAAATTCATTGAAGTTAAAAGAACTAGGACCATATAAGAGAACATTTACATAGGTTAAATATGTTTCTCAACAAGGCTAAAGTGAAGAGGATAGATGATTTTTCATTTCTTAAATCTAAAATAGTGTTTCATTGGAGTTTATGAAGCATAATATTGTTGAAACAGGAAAAAGAATTGATTTGGCCTGACTATAGCAGTGGGTGGAGAATGTAGAACCAAGTACTGCATAATATTAACTATTAAGCATATGGAAGTACGTGGTTTTTGATATAATAATTTTGCAACAAGAACTAAGGGAAATGCATGTATGGATGTATCCATCCGACTTTGTCCTAATGGTTGAAGTGGAATAAAATCAAAACAAATGAACGAGGTTCTATTTACATTCATCATTGGGATATTAATATTGGAAGCAATTAATTGTTGATATCTTTGTCCCTTAATTTGTGCAGGTGATGTCGAACCAAGAAGCATTCGATTGTATCAGAAAGATAAATGATGCTCAAGAAGCACCTGAGAAGTCGATTAGAGAAGCTTTATCAAGAAAAAGTTACGATGATTTATCTTGTGTGGTTGTAATGTTTCACTAAATTATTCTCAGCTTAGAAGACAAATTGCAAATCGTTCAAAGGCATAGATGTAAATAACTATAAATGTTGCTACAAAATGCATACGCTCTTTTAATATCGAGGATGTACAATATCGTTGGTTTTATCATCCGCTAACATATAATCCTCCAGACATATAAACTCAGATGCCAAAGGCATGTATGTGTTTTATAATAAAACAGTATATATTTATATAGATTATAGTTAGGGGTATATTCAATTTAGAGTTAATTATATTTTTAAAAAGTTTAAAAATTTAGGTTTATTCAATTCAGATGTTAAAAGAATCTATATAAGTTAATGTGTTCAATTTATATTTTAATGTAGATTAAAAAAGTTTATTAAAATCTAAGTGTTGTCAATTAAAATTTTGTAAGTCTTTTAAAATTTGGAAGTATTCAAAAAATTATTGATTTTAAAAGATTTGAAAAAATGATAGATTTCATAAGATTTTAAAAATGGATAGATTTCATAAGATTTTAAAAAAAAAATTGTTAATAAAAATGTGTAATTGAAATCATATTTCTTTTCTATAATTTCAATGGATTTTTACACAGAGTCTATAGAATTTTATAACAATTTATAAATTTTTAAAATTTATAATATATTTAAATATATTAAACTCTATAATCCCTTTCATTGTTAAAATCATCCGATTTCTTTTTTTAAATCAATTGTAAAATGCTGCTCAAATAAAAAAAATCAAATATTGAAGAATTTAATTTTAAAAAATCAAATTGTCATGTTCTTTGCATTTAACGATGTCATCCACTATAGTCACTTTTCTACCAAAATTTATACTAAATGAATAGACCAATCTCACTAGAAAAATATTATTTGTTACTATTAGTGATAGATTATCGGTGAAATTTATATACTATATGGCATTTTAAATAATTATAATTAAATGATTCAATTTTTTATTATAATTTTAATATTAAAAAATAAAATTGAATAAATATTTTCGATTAAAACTTATTATATAAATTATAATTTTATTAATGATGATATCAATGACGACAGATAAGAAATCTCATTTTACTAACTATTATAGTCATGAATTAAGGTCTTTTAAAAAAAAAAAAAAAAACAGTCAATGGGAAAATTAAAACATGTGTACTTCAGTTAAGGTCCCACTTCTTCCTATTGATTTATGATATTTTTTATGTTTCATTAACGAAAGAGTAAAATGTATAATGAAATTTTTCTTGAAGTTCAAAGCAATTCCCCTTATATTTCTTAGAAAAATAAAAAGAGAAAAAAAAAAGCTTCATATAGAAAGCTACATCTTAATTGCTGAGTTGAAATAAAAGTTCTTGAAGACTATAGTAATTGTTCAAATTAATACAATTTTGTTTTAAGCTTTTTAAAGCCATAAACAAGTTTTTTGGAAATCAGACTGACTTTCTAGCAAAAACTTTCTAAAAATAAAAAAGAGGAAAGACTTTGTTGGTATCTGTGTTTGTAAGAGAACAGCTCCTCTAGTGATTGGAAGTATTTGATGTCTTTTGTTTTTGAAGAGTGCATTCTTATCTAGCTTTGGATAAATATGTATAAATGGATTTGCTGCTGCTTACTTTTCAAAAGTTTGTCATTACATATTGTGGCTATTTCTTGGTTTTGACATGATTTAATTTTTAGTGATTTTCACATGTTTGTATTTACATATTGTCATTACTTTTCAAACAGATTTTCTTAATATTAGAGTAAATTACACCCCAGATATCTGAACTTTGCCGCGTGTTACAAGTAGGTACCTCTTTTTTTTTTTTGCAATTTCGTATCCGAACTTGAATTTTGCTACAGCATTAATACCTAAAGCTAATTCTGTTAAATTCCTCCGTCAACCCGCATGTGATGTGTCACGTTATGAATAAAAAAAGGATAGATGTGGTCTTTTCACCCCTGTCTTCTTCCTTCATGCTCTGAATTAAAATTCAACACGATATGCAGATGTCAAAACTACAAGAAATTGGGTGAGGGCATTTTTTTGCCCTCTAACCTTTGCACAGACAAATCCTTGCACAGGTTGCCAACAATAATCAAAGAATGAACAAGCCTCCCAGCCTTCAATGAGTTTAAATCAATACTGGATCTCAACAAGTGGATTACAGTAGCTGAATTGGGCTCTAGTTTTTCCATTCTCATTCTCTTAAAAAGAGCAAAACTTTCCTCTGCATTTCCACTTTGAGAAGCCTCTGAAATCAAGGAAATCCAATAATCCGAACGGCAAACATAACTCCTATAGATTAGCTCTTACTCGTTCTCGAAATCACCACATTTTCTATATATCTCTACCAAAGTAGCACCCACCATACCATAAGAATCGAAACCCAATTTCACAACATGCCTATGAATCCTTTTTGCATTTTCAACATCTTCCAAGCAACAACATGACCTCAAAACGAAAGGGTAAGTATCCTCATCTGGGTACATAGATTTTAGGACCATATCTTGGTAAACCAAAAAGGTTATCCCGAATTCACCAAACTTTGCCAAATTCTGTAAGATGACATTGTAAAGAAGAGAATATGGGTTTAGAATAGAATTGAAAACTTTTCGGGAGAGACCGACGTTGCCAAGGTTGGCATAGCAGTCAATGAGTTTGGAAGAGAGCGTGGGGTTCTGGTGTAAACCATGGAAGATGAACCTGACATGAACTTGGTGGAGGTGTTGAGGTCTAGTGTAGAGATTCAAGAGGGAAGAAAGCAGGCTGCTAAATTCTCTTGTTTGGGTGGCAGGAAAATGTGGGAATTTGATAAGGAAATTGTTGGGGAGGAGAAATCCTGAGGGTTGAGAGCTGAGCATTTTCAGCGAGAATTGGAGGAAAGAAGAAAAGCCCTACTACAACAACAAGCATTTTGGTGTTTTCGGAGGAAGAAAACAGAGGTGAAAAGACCATGTTTATCCTTTTTATATTCATCACATGACACATCACATGCAGATTGACAGAGGAATTTAACAGAAATGGCTTCAGGTATTACCGCTGCAGNAAAAAAAAAAAATGCCTACTGTGACGGTATAGATTGTCACAGTATGTTTATTGTGACCGTTTACCGTCACAAAACCGTCACAAATATGAAATTGTGACAGTTCATATCGGTCACTATATCAATGCAATATATCATTGTTTTCACAAGTGACGGTATCTAGATCGTCACAGTATGTTTACTGTGACGGAAACATACTGTGACGGTCTACCGTCACAAGACCGTCACAAATATTATATTGTGACAGACCAAATTTCGTCACTGAAACCCTGCCGGCGGCGACTCGCCAGAATGTCAAAATTTCCATTAATATTTGTGACCAACTAATGCCGTCACATAAAGGCAGATTTTTGTTACGAGGAACAGTATTCCGTCACGGAAACCCTTTTGTGTCGTGGCTATTGCGACGGAAGTGTGACGGATACTAATCCGTCACAGAAAGTGGTTTTAGCGACGATTCCGTCACATATACTATGCCTTGTGACGAATTTGCTTCTGCCACAAAACTTCCGTTTTTTTTGTAGTGAGACAATGTATCATACATAATCATAGTTTGGGATTTATTTGTTATTTTAATAATTTAAAGATGTTATTTGCAATTGTCAAATAATTTAAAGCATGTTTGTGTAATTTAATTTTAGTATTTTAAATTTTTTGCAAAGTACACAAATTAGACATTCAGCTTTCAAATTTAAAACATTACAATTTAAACTTTTAGATTTCAATTCGTTATATTTGGTCTTATAATGTATTTTTTTTATCTAACATTGGTCAACAATTTCATTCCATTAGACTAAAAAAAGTCAGATTTGACGAAAATGGAGCAAATTAAAATTTGATAACATGCAAAGCCTGTTTTTTAATTAGAAGCTATTGAAGATTTTGAGATTTAAATTTACATATGCTTCAATATTTTTACAGAACTAACAATCTATTGAATTTGACATAACCACCAAAATTTCAATGTCTATGGGAAGATATTTGATTATTATGGTGATAATTGCTTAATCATAGAGAAAAGAAGAAGAAAAATAATTGCTTAATTTAGTTTAATTTTTCAAGTTGTCTAAAGGTCCAAATCAAATTAGATATATTTTTTATTTATTGTTTTCCTTAATTCTTCTTTTAATAACCTAATTTTTAACTAAAAATATATATTTTTCTTTTCTTTATATTTTAGAATTCATGAGTACGACTTAGTCGGCTTATGACATGCTCTATTCGGTTGATCATACTGAAATCTGGATTGAGAATGGACCATTTGGCTTCTTAAAAATATTTTTATTTAAAAACAGAAAGTACTGATTATGATTGAATTTGACACTTTAATATAATCATACATTTTTTATTTATTACAAAACTGAGGGAACGAGGATGTTGTGGCTAAAGTATACTTTTAGTCTTAGTAATTTTACCATCAGGCCAATGTAATTATATATAAAAATGACAGTTTTCAACCGAATTGTTATTACTTTAAACAAAAAAAGAAAATGCTATCTTTTCATTTAAGTGATACCATTAAAATCAGAAATTTATTGAAAATAAATTTGGTCATTAATTCTCCGTTGGTTGCCCTTTTGTTTGGTAATGATTTTGCTTGATTTTGCATCATTTGGTAAAGAATATCATTCATTCACAATAATTATTACAAACTGTAATTATTCTTGTCTAAATTATAAGCATATCCAACAATATGTTGGTCCCATGCCACTCCTTTTTTTTTTTTGGTAATTGTCCCATGCCACTCCTTATTGTCTCTATTGGCCACCACCACCACCAAACCAACTACAACTTAATTGAGAAAAAAAAATTAATCATTACCGAATTAGTTTTAATCACTTGTTTAATTGAACAAAATAGATGAGAATAGATGTCCAAATTCAAAAACTAGTCTTAAATACTGATTTATGGTTTGCTGACCTAAATTTTTAATCTTTCAATCCATAAGGCTTTGCCGAATGCATTTGAAAAGTGTAAATTTGATATGGTTGTAAAACTAAACTATATAACAATTGCATATAATTTTTTTTCCCCTTAAGCACCGGCTCAGCTTTGAAGTCTCTATTTGTCTCCTAGGTTACAATGTGCTAAAAGCACTTAAAGTTAAAAAATTAATAATAATAATAAAAAAAATAAAAAAAATTTAAAATAATTAAATGTACTTCAGTATTTATAAATTATTTTTATTTTTATGTAAAAAGCTTTATAATCAATTTTAATATTTCAATAACTTTATATTTAAAAAAAATTAATGCAGTTTTATTCTGTTAAATATAGTATTTTTTATTGCCATATAGCCTTTTTAATTTATTTTCTTAAATTTTTTCAATTTCCCAAAAAGAGACGGTTTGCTTGGGTCAGAACCGCACCCAACCTAGCTTTCAGCTTTCTGGCGTGGAAGATGAGCTGGCAGTGACTCTTCCTACCCTCGAAAAGCTTTTTTCTGTATTTTATTTCTGGGCAATGCTTAACAAAGAAAAAAGAAAAAAAATAAATATAGATATTAATTGCACGTGTTACGTGCGTGACTACCATGCTAGCCCCATACGCAGATCTGCTCACGGGTCTGCCGCTTATCACGTGCACTTCTCCTACTCCCTATTAAAAATTAAAAAGAATAGAAAAAAGTTAATTATTAAAGTGAATTGGTCGGTGTGCGAGCTATGGCCCATTTGACCTTTGACTGATTAGCTGGGGGTTAAGAAATCAAAATCTATTTAACCATGGTCTTAATTAATAAAGGATCAAAGGGGACAGTTAGTTAGAATGGTAGTTAGTAGTTAACAATAATTATTATTGTAAATAATAATATATTAACTATTGTTTAATTTGTATACATAGAGATCATACAAATGAACGTGCGTTTAATCGTGGTTGAGTAAAATGACATTTAAAAAGAAAAAAAAAAAAAAAGAAACAAAACAAAACCTACGTAACATTGAGTTTGATTGAAAGATAAGCATTTGGGTTTAATCTTGAAATTTTTTTATTAGGGGTAAGCGACCCCCTAATATGATTATGACCATTCACTTTTGTCCACGTCTAAAAAGAAAAGATTGTGGAAGTGGAAGAATCATAATTTTTAGTTTTTAATTATTTTATTTGTTTTATTTTACTAAATTTTATTTTATGTGTTTTATTTTATTTTACTAAAAAGTAGTGGAGGATTCACAAAATCAATAGAACAATTTTATGTGAATCTTGAAGAATCCTTGGCCTCGAGATTGGATAGCGTTTTATAAGTAGGGACTTTTTTATTTTTTCTCCTAGGTGAAACCATAAGTAAGAACCATATATAAGATAGGTTAAAGGATTATTATTATTATTATTATTATTATTATTATTATTATTATTATTATTATTATTATTATTATTATTATTATTATTACAACTATAATTTTTGATATTTGATTGAAATTAAATTTAGCATTTTAAATTTTTGACAATATATTTGCAATCTCTGCTGACATATACAATTATCATTATATATTTGTTCAACTCTTATTAAAAAAAATATTTTAAATCAAAAATATAATAATAATTACATATATCAACATACATTATATTTAAAATAAATTTAAAAATTACAGTAAAATTAAATTTTATAATTATTATTGGTTGTTATCGTCATCATGGTCAAGACAGGTTTTATAGCTTGTACAGTTGTTACAGTTAAAATAATTTATTTTTTTATGAATGCTTCACCTTTATGTTACATATGCTAATTGTAAAAAATAAATAAATAAAATAAATAAAATAAAATCCAACATAGTAAGATGGTATGATTAGTCACAAATTTTTGAGATTCTATATTCAATAATATGTTTATAAAATTTTAGAATAATATTAGAGATATGATATAGTATATTATTATATTTGTCAATTATACATGTATATTTATTCGATTGACATATATTTAATATATTTTTCTCTTCATATATAAATTATAATAATATATTAAATAATAAAATAATAAACACGTGTATATATATATATATATATTATAAATATGACAATAAACTAAATTGTTCATGTAGTATTATTCAAAGTTTTAAATATAAATCAAGCTGCATAAGCTCAAAAGGTGAGGACATATATTGGGAAATGTTGAGATAATATAAATACATATAATAATGACTATCTGCTTAACAATTTAAACTTTTAAAAATAATAATTTTATAGTAACTAAATTTATTAAATAGTTAAATTTTTGGTATCTAATATATGACATTATTTTATTAAATTGAAGATTTATAATGGTAGATCATTGTTAACTTATAAACTACTAATAAACTGTGGCATCATTGGTTAACTTGGGCTCTATTTTGTGCATGTGTGAGCATCTATTTATCTCTTCGCATTCTTCAAAAATAATAAAGACTATGTACTTGTCATTTCTATTCCAACAAATTTGGCTACTTTCATAGAGCACAACTAGCTAAGATACATATTTTTCATTTTGAAATACCCATTTACCAAAACACTTTTTTTTACGGTAGTTAGTTTTTTTTTTTTGGTAATGACCTTTTATACATTCATTTTACAAAATAAAAGACGCAACCACAGTACCAAGCACATTTTATCATTGAATAGCTTAGCAAATATAAATTAATTGGCTTAATTATTATATTTGTAAATTTGAAAGTTATAGATAGAGTTTTGATATGTTTGTTACTGCTTTAGATAGACTCATACTATAATCGACGTAATACATGATATATGATATGATGTCTATGATCAAACCAGATATCTTTTTTTTTTCATAAAAAAATACCTCACATTTTTCCCAAGTCTCTAGTTAGATAAAGTGCAACCAATCAACTCCAATCATAAGTCATATTAGATTTTTTTTTCTTTTATAAAATAAAAATAAAACAAAAACCATAACAATAACAAGAAGCTTGGCAAGTAATTGATGGTAGACAAAGTGCTTTTTTCCAAACATTTCTTTCCTCATAGTAAATGCATGTCGTAAAATTCTTTAGGAGAGTCTGATGAGGACACCACTTGGGATGGAGATTATTCATAGATATCTGGTTTGCCCTATGAGAATGGAAATTAAACTAATGACAGGGAGACAATACAAGCCTACCGGACTATAGCTTTTGTGCTTCTTCTATATAGCTACTGTTTATGGATTGGAAGTCCTTAAAAACAAAAATGGTAGCTCTATAGCTTTACCTTCCTTTTTAAAGCCCTGAGGGTGGCCTTTTTGCTTAGCAAAAATTGCAAATGTTCAAGTGCTCGAACACATAGATCTAGCACCACCTTTGTGCCCATATTGATCTTTAGCAATTGGTCACACACTTGGATTGACAATTTCAAGGCCACTCTTAGGTGGATTCCACTCAATTCCAGTATGAAATGCAAGTTGAATTCACATTATATTGTTGAAAATTTCAAATAAATAATGAAAGAAAAAAAGAGAGTACAAGTTATGGGTTAATGTCCTATTTTGGCATAATTTTTGCTTTTTCATAGGAGCTTTTTAAAAAAATCATTGTTTAATAACTTTGTTTAATAAGGTTTTTAGAGGCATGAAACATTTTTAAAAACTTAAATAAACATTTTCTGAAAGAATTTTTGAATTTTAAAAATTGTTTCTAGCTTTTAAAAAGCTCTGCCAAAAATAGTCCAAGACCATATTGGATAATGTGGAGTGTAGGGGGCAATTGTTGAGACCTGTGATGATTCATACAAAAGAGAATCCAACAGACTTGCTAACTAAGGTTGTTACACAAGAGAAGCTGAAGCTGTACAGAGACATAGCTGATGCAGATGGCTAATGACCATAGTCTTAAAATGAAGCTGGAAAGGGAGAATTATAATGAAATCCAGCCACCCAGCTCCTCCCACGTGGAGAACAACCAAGCTAAACCTTGATTTTCGATGCACAAGGATGGCCACCTCAAGAAAAAACTGTAATCTTAGTGTTGCAGCTGAGTGTGAGCTGCTATTCCCTACTTCCCTATACCCTGAAGTCTGCCACGTAAGGCATGCCTCCTTACCATGCAAGCTTCCATTTTTGTCTCCATTTATTTTTTTGTTTCTTTATAAATAGAGACTTTCGGGTGAGTGCAAAGTGTGGTGTGCTGCAAGTGTAGAGTGTTGTGAGTGCTAGTAGAGAGGCACAGTTTCAAGAAATTGTAAAAACCTGTGGGTGTAAATTGAGAAAGCTCCAAGTGAGAGAGCTTGTGTAATGAGAGAAGTTTTTTTTTTTGGTGTAAACATATTTTAATAGAGAAATACAAATATGCTAGTTTTTCTTCTCAGTTCAGTCTTATTTGTGGCAACATGGAAATGCATAAGCAAATCATAAAGATATTTTAAAATTTATTTGGTACAATGGATATTTTGATGAAAATCATTATGTCATTCGTCAAATTATGGAGAATTTTTCTAGTAAAACCTTTTTATTTGGGGGTTTTACTATGAAACTTCTGAAATATATTATTTATTATGAATTTAAATATTATTTATTATGGACAATATTATTCCTTATAGACAATATTACTCATTATAAACAATATTATTCATTATGGATCAAATATTACGCATTGTGGACTAAATATTGCTCATTATAGAGAATATTATTCATTATAAAAAAATGTTACTCGTATTATATAAATATTACTTATTGTGGAAATAATATTACTTCACTACTACAGAAAATAGCTATTGACGACGACCTTACTTTTATATAGACGTCGGTTGAAAATGAGAGCCGTCGTTGATAAAATAAGACGACGGTTAAAAAACATCAACGACGGTTCAACTGTAACCGTCGTCTAAAATTACATAAAAAACGACGGTTAATTCATCAATCGTCGTTGATTAAAGACTAAAATACACGTGGCAGCAACGTTGTGGCCACGTGTATGTTGAAGAGTATAGACGACAGTTCATTTAGGAACCGTCGTCAATAAGTTTCCAATTTTCAACGACGGTGTTTGTTTTTAACCGTCGTCATTTTGTGTATATTTGTCCACGTGGCGCTCTTACGTTTAGTCTCTGAAACCTTTAAAATAGCCGTTGCAAAAGTAGCCGTTGCAAAAAATATAGCCGTTGCAATTTTTTTTGCTTATATATTTTCATTTTTGTTCTAAATCAAATTCATTAAATTCATTTTTTCCATAATTCTTGTTCAAATTCTTTTAGTGGTGATAAAAAATATTCAAATAGCATTTATTTAAGATTTAAGTCATCAATTTATTGAAGCTTAAAGTTGATTTATGTAAAAAAACTCACTATCAAGGTAAGTAATTTTATGCAATTAACTACATTAAATATTTATGTTATTGCATTATCATTTAAATTAAATTAGTTATATAATTTTATTTTCATGAATAAATTATTTTATAATTATTAGGTTATGAACATTTAAATTTTGCAATGATATATATATATATGTTTTCCATTTATTAAATTTGTTAGTTTGTTTAAATATTTGATATGTTATAATCTCATATAGTATCGTTATTTATTATATATTTTATGTTGTTGTAGTTAATTTTAGAATATAGTAAAATATTGGCACATTAATTAGTTGTGTAATTATCGTTGTCTCTATATTTATTGTTATCTATTTATTTTCTATTATTGATTTGTTAATTATTAAATTTTGGTTAAATTGTTAGTAATATATTATTCATTGCTATATTTTAAATCATTATTGTTTAAATTAGTTTTAATTAGTTGTTATTTAAATAGATAAAATGGACAAATCATG
Organism: Ochetophila trinervis; assembly: GCA_003254975.1. NCBI lineage: Eukaryota > Viridiplantae > Streptophyta > Magnoliopsida > Rosales > Rhamnaceae > Ochetophila > Ochetophila trinervis. The sequence continues at coordinate 129,861 of QANX01000893.1, read as the reverse complement.
GATAAGGATGGATAGGAGAACCGATGCATTTCAAAAGGGTTTTGAAATGTTTTTAGAATTTACTAAGAAAAGTGCAAATAGAGATGGTAAAATTCGATGTCCTTGTATGGAATGTGGAAATTTATTTTTTAGCACTATTGAAGAAGTGAGAGGGCATGTATATTTTAAGGGATTTGATACGAATTATCGTAAGTGGATTTTACATGGAGAAGAGTTGGAAGAATCTGAAGGATATCCTGGAGATTGTTCTAGAGTTAGTGGAATTAATAAAAACAATAACACTGAAAGTCATTTTACCCATATAAATACAGATGATGAAGATGTGGTGGGTAATAATATTGACATGGTGAATGATGCTTGTAACAAGTTCGTAGATAATCCTGGTGAATTTAAAAGGTTGTTGGAGGATGCCAAAACTCCTTTGTATCCAGGTTGTACGAACTTTACCAAACTATCTAGTTTGGTAAAGTTGTACAACCTGAAATCGAAATACGGTCTTTCAGACACAAGTTTTTCTGAATTATTAAAGTTGTTGCGGGAGATGCTACCGAGCGATAACATTTTGCCAGATTCTATGTACAACGTGAAAAAGACTCTAACAAATTTGGGCATGGATTATGAGAAGATACATTGTTGTCGCAACAACTGCATTCTTTATCGAAAAGAATATGAAGAGCAAGAAAGTTGTCCTAAATGCGGAGCATCGAGGTGGAAGGAAACTGACGATGGAACTAAACGTGTAAATGTCCCTCATAAAATCATGTGGTATTTTCCACCAATTCCACGGTTCAAAAGGATGTTTCAAAGCGTTGACACTGCTAAAAATTTTACTTGGCATGCAAATGAATGAAAGGTTGCAGTTGGAAAGTTAAGTCATCCTGCCGATTCACCATCTTGGAAGCTAGTTGATCGCATGTGGCCTAATTTTGGTAAAGAATGTCAAAATTTAAGGCTTGGGATTGCAGCTGATGGCATTAACCCGCATAAGCATATGAGTTCTCAATTCAGTTGTTGGCCTGTGCTTACAGTTACATATAATCTTCCACCATAGTTGTGTATGAAATGGAAGTTTATAATGTTGACAGTATTGATATATGGACCGAAATAGCCTGACAACGATATAGATGTTTATCTGCAGCCATTGATTGACGATCTTAAGCAGTTGTGGGATGAGGGGGTGCGAACTTGGGATGCGTGTAAGAGGGAATTTTTCACTTTGCGAGCAATTTTATTGTGGACTATAAATGACTTCCCCGCATATAGTAATTTGTCTGGTCATACCACTAAAGGATATTTTGCTTATCCTATTTGCAGCGAGAACACATGTGCTCAAAGTTTGAAAAATGGTAGAAAAATGAGTTATTGCGGACATAGCAGGTTTCTTCCAAGTGATCATCATTTTCGAAAGCAAAAGAAGTCTTTCAATGGATTTTAGGAGTTTCGTCCAACTCCTTTACCTGTGACGGGAGAAGATATACTTCGAAAACTTGAGTCTATGTCATTTGATAATGGTAATAAGAGAAAAAAGTCTACTGCTGATCGAGATTGCTGGAAGAAGAAGTCTATATTTTTTGAGCTTGACTATTGGAAGTCATTGTATGTGAGGCATAACTTAGATGTCATGCATATTGAAAAAAATGTATGTGAGAGCATTGTCGGCACATTGCTTAACATTCCTAGAAAAACTAAAGATGGACTTAATTCTCGGCTTGATTTGGTCGAAATGGGCATAAGATGTAATTTGGCTCCTGTTGTTGAAGAGAGAAGGACATATCTACCACCTGCATGTTACACATTATCCAAGGAAGAGAAGAGAACTTTTTGCAAGTGTTTGGCAAATTTAAAGGTTCCCGATGGCTACTCTTCAAATTTTTGGAATATTGTGTCGATGAATGATTTGAAGTTGAAAGGCATGAAATCTCATGATTTACATACCTTGATGCAACAACTAATGCCTGTTGCACTACGATCAGTCCTCCCAATAAATGTTTGACATGTAATAATGAGATTTTGTTTTTTCTTCAACGCTATATGCAAAAAAGAGATTGATGTTTCAAATTTGGACATTATTCAGACATATCTTGTTAAGACATTGTGTTTACTTGAAAAGTATTTTCCTCCGTCTTTCTTTGATATAATGGTTCATCTAACTATTCATTTGGTTAGAGAAGTACAATTGTGTGGACCAGTTTTCTTTCGGTGGATGTATCATTTTGAGAGATACATGAAAGTGTTGAAGGGGTATGTTCGCAATCATTATCGACTTGAAGGCTGCATTGCAGAGAACTACATCGCTGAAGAAGCAATCGAATTTTGTAGTGAGTATCGAAAAGGCGTGCATGCAATCGGGAACCCACCTGGCCGCCATGAAGTACAATGCATGAAAGATGATACTGGTGATCCTTTGAAGGGTGGTAATTTATTGGGTATTACTCGTGACCTATGGGAGCAAGTACATTTGTACATACTTTCAAATAAACCCGAAGTACAACCTTACTTCAAGTAAGTTTAATGCTCTATATAAGTTGTTGAATATTATATTGAATATTTGTTTACTATAGTCATTAACTTTTGTTGTCTTTAGGAAACATATGGAGAGTTTGAAGTGTGATATTCGTAACAAAACAAGAAAAGCAAAATGGTTTCAAAACGAGCGAAATCGCACTTTCATTTATTGGTTCCGAGATGAAGTAAGTTTAACATTAATTAATTTTAACGGTTCCAAGATGAAGTAACATTGCATTTACTAATAGTGTGTGTGGTGTTTTTGCAGATTCAGAAAGAATTGAGTGAACCAGATAATTGTGTGTCACATACATTGAGATGGATTGCACTGCGACCATGTTTTGAAGTAATGAGCTATTCGGGCTACGACATTAACGGAATCCGATACCATACAGTTGAAAGAAACAACAAGCATATTACACAGAACAGTGGCGTAAGCTTGGTTGCTGGATCAATGCAGTATTCAAGTGCGAAAGACGACAATCCAAAATTCACCAATTTGTCGTTTTATGGATTAGTGGTCCAAATATGGGATGTGGATTACATTAAATTTCGAATTCCGGTGTTCAAATGTGATTGGGCTGACATCAATCATGGTGTTAAGACAAATGATTGTGGATTTACATGTGTCAACTTCAACAAATTTGGTCACAAATATGATCCATTTATTTTGGCTTCGCAAGCAACACAAGTATTTTATGTGGAGGATCCTTGTGATTCACAATGGTCGGTGGTATTAAGCACTCCTCATTGCACACATACCAAATCTTCTGAAAGGGATACATTTGGAGACATTGATTTGATTCACACTCCATTTGCTACGCAAATACCGAATGATGAGATCGCTCTTGATGCCGAAGACTGTTCGTAATGATTGTAATGGAATATGGCCTTCTCTTCCATTTTTCCCCAATTCTCCAGAAACCCTACACCCGAAGCTGTTGCCGCCGCAACCTTCTCTCCGCCGCTTTATTCATTTCAACGGGAATCTACTGCATATTCAACCCGAAAACGGAAGGTAAGTAATGCTCTATATATTTTCTGCTCTGCATCTTTTATACTTGATATTTTTTTTTACTGATTTTGTACTTTAAACGGGAATTACTGCATATTTTGTTCGGTATGAATATATTGTGAAAATGTGTTGAAATGTTGATTTTTATATTGTGCCTGTGAATTTTTTTGTATATAATGTTGATTTTTATATTATGCCCGTGATTTTGTTGATTTTGTATATAATGTTGAAATGTTGATTTTTATATTATGCCCATAATTTTTATATAATGTTGAAATTATAACGATGACTGTTTGGATATATTGTATGAATAAAGATGGATGAATATATTGTATGAATATATTGTATGAATAAAGATGGATGAATATATTGTATATTGGATGATGAATATATATTGGATAATGAATAGACAACGGTTTCTTTAGAATTTTGGAAATATATATGATTTCACAATGGGTATAAAAAATTAAAAACGACGGTTTTAAAGATGACGGTTTTAAAGACAACGGTTTTGTATATATGTTACGGTTTTATATTATATAATATGTTATTAGTTGGTTTATAAGTTGTTTATAATGTTACAGTTTTATATTACGGTTTTATATTATATAATATGTTATTTGTTGGTTTGTTAATATGTTATTAGTTCGTTTATAAATTGTTTATAATATTGTTAATAATTGTTTGATAATTTACTAATATTTTTTTTTGTAGATATGGATCTAAATCAAGATCCCACTAATCCTAATGATCAAGACTCTTCCTCAAGTAGGAAGCAAAAGAAAGGGAGATGACCGTCGAAATTAGGAAAAATTAGTAGACAAGTTGCTAGTGGCAAACTTGGGGAAGTAATATACAATGAGCATGTGATCGGAGTGAATAAAGCCGGCCAATCTCTAGCTAATTTTGAAGGTGGTTACACCCAATCTCAAATACCGATCATCTACAAGAGTTGGAACGATGTTCCAACAAATTTGAAGAATACATTATGGGAGATAATAAAGGTAATAATACAACCAATTTAATTTTAATTAAAATTTTTGGTTAATTAATTTCATGATTTTATAATGATTGTGCTAATAATACCTTAATTTTTTATGTAGAACTCTTATAACAAGGACGAATCATTGAAAAATAAAACTTTAAAAGATTGTGCAGAAAAATAGAGAAAATGGAAGAGTTTTATGTACACACATTTTGTACACCCGTACATCGAATTAGGGGACATGGAAGCTTTCGATGTAGTCCCCGAAAAATATAAGGAATTTATTACACAAGACCAGTGGGATGAATTTGTACAGCAACATTTAACACCTGAGTGGGCGGTAAGTATTAATTAATTCAATTTGTTACATTTTTTTAACTAAACTACAATTAACATGTTATGTAATTAATATTCGTTTTTAATCTTTTAGGAACTTCATAAGCAACGCTTAGAATTAAGAAAAAGAAATCGGTACAATCATCGACTATCCTGTATTGGATTTGCACGGGCAGAGTACAACGAGGTGAGTGAAAAATTTAATTAAACTGTTTTAATTTAATTTACAAAAATTAGCAATTTTTAGTTTAGTAATTTTAAGTTAATTGAAATTATATTGTTTTAATTTAATTTAAAGAATTAATAATTTTTAGATATTTAAATTAAATTTTTTTAATTTATATTAAAAAATTTAATTAAATTTTGAAAATATAGTAATTTTTTATAAATTTAATTAAACTGTTTTAATTTATTTTAATAAAATTAGTAATTTTGAATACTTTGAAATTATACTGTTTTAATTTAACAGTAAGCATTTATATTTTGTAAACATGTAGAAGCTGAGATTAGGCACAGATGAACCGCTTTCCCAAGATGCTCTATGGAAGTTGGGCTACGCGAATAAGGAGGGAAAATTTATTACACCAGAAGCTGCTGCAGTTGCAGAACAGATGGTATTAAATTTATTTTCTGATTTGCATATTTTATTTAAATTAAGTAACTATGAAAATTTTAGCACTGATATTTTAATATTTTATAAATTTTACAGGATGCTTTACGGGAAAGAGTAGTTGCTGGGGAGGTCAACATTGACTTGGATTCATCCAACGATATATTGACCCAAGTGTTGGGTACTCCCAAGCACCAGGGCCTAGTTAGGGCGAAGGGTAAATTGGTGACTCCTACTGAGTATTGGCACATTCTTCGACATAAAACCCAACCAACAAAAGAGAGGGACAGTGCAAAGGATGAGCGCATCAAACAGCTATATGAGGTCATTCGCGACCTCCAAGAGAGTAATACGTTGTTGTCTGCACAGCTCGCCAAGACACAGGATGACTTTGTGGCAAACCCAGGACATATGGATTTCATGACAGATCAATATATGAACAATACCTAGGTTGTCACTAATATTCCTGAGGAGGCGCACCATTTCAGTACTACGCCAGCACCAGTACATCTTAGTACTCCTCTAGCTCCAGTATATCCCATGACACCTAAGGAGGTAAACTTTTGTAAGATTGTTGTTTAATATATTGATTGTTATTTAATTAAAAATTTAATCAATTTATTTTGCAGGGTCTACAGTGCAAGCTTGCTATATGCACTAGAGATAATATAGTTGCTGCTGGATTGATGTACCCTACGACCGATCCAGACTCTGTTTGCCATGGGATACGATTAGGAGAGCTTAATGTGCGGGTCAATGTTCAGTAGGCATTGGTCCTTGATGCAACCCTATCTCTACCATTTTTTGACATTACATTGGTTGGAGAAGCTGTGGAGTCATTTTGTCCATGGCCTAGATTCTTAGTCATTTTACCTGNTTCTCCCAAGTTTTATTACTTAAGATTTGTAATATTTGCAAGCACTTTTAAATTTTAAAGTACTGAAATTTTTGAGCTTTAATTGGTTCAAGGTCCTTGGCACATGTGAGCTTTTTGAGGAAAGGCAAGTTGGAAATGAGAGGTTTAATATATTTAGTGGCTGTCCATCAGGCATGACGGCTACTATAGTTCTACGTGGTGGAGCTGATCAGGTATGTCATTCGTGGAAATGGAAAAATCTGATGTACGAATAAACCACTTTTCATTGCTGATCTTTGATGTCTCTAAAATTCTTTTATTTAGTTTATCGAGGAAGCTGAGCGGAGTTTGCATGATGCAATTATGATTGTTCGAAGAGCTCTGAAAAATTCTACTGTAGTTGCTGGTGGTGGTGCTATAGATGTATGTCTTATTACTCTCGTTAAGACGTGTGAAGTATATCTGAAGATCTCTTAGTCCGTTTTTGAAAATTTGAGGGTATCTTAGGTCTTGGTGACTAACATTATTCTGGTGGCAGATGGAGATAAGCCGGTATTTGAGGCAGCATGCACGCACAATAGCTGGAAAGTCACAACTTTTTATAAACTCCTATGCAAAAGCTCTTGAGGTATGCATTCTTGTGTTGCTTATTGTTGGTTGAGTATGAATTTAGTGGTTCAGACTAGAGTTCTCGTATAGTATTATGTAGTGTAATACTGTCAGAAAGTGGTAACCTAATATGCATACTTTCATAGCTAAAATGGATTATGGCGTTCTACTAGGTTACATGCACAAAGTTTTAACTTAAGAACTGCTATAAATTTACTATATGTATATCTATTTACAGAAATCTGACCTTTTACTTGTGCTTGTTATGTTAGGATGAGTTAATAAGTACTCTACCATATACTGCAGGTTATCCCACGGCAACTCTGTGACAATGCCGGGTTTGATGCGACTGATGTGCTTAACAAATTAAGACAGAAGCATGCACTTCCATCTGGTTGGCCTCTTATAATAGATTTATTTATTTTCTGCAATGCTGTTTTGATTTTTGAATAGTATTTAATCATCAATGTCTTTGAGCTGTTGTCTATAGATATTTTGTCATTTCTCTGAAAAAGTATAATGAATTTATTATTAGTGCTGTATAATGTACAGATTAGTTCAGTTTAATTATTAATTATGTATTTAAATTTTGTAATTGTTAATGTTATTGTATAATTAGTATTATATAATTTGTAATTTTATTTTAATTAGAAATATTTATACTTTTGTATAATTTAATATAATCATTTTATTATTAGTGTTTTTTTATATTAATTATTATTGTATTGATTATACGTAAAAATGTATTATCAAATAATTTATTGTATTGAAAATATATTATTAATTAAAATATTTATATTAAATAAATATATTTGAATATATATAAAAGCCGAAATATATATATATTTCCAACAAATTTATATAAATATAAAAATATATATAATTATTTTGGATGATGGTTTATGAACCGTCATAGATAATATACATAGACGACGGTTTATAGTAAAAACCGTCGTCGATGTATTGCCGCGTGGCGCCAGCTTGGCCTCGTAGTAACGTTTTAGACGTCAGGTTTTAACCGTCATCGATGTTTTATGAGTATCGACGACGCCTCGTTAGACGACAGTTTCGTGTCCATCGTCTAAACACGTAAGATAACGGATTTTCACCGTCGTTTTTGACCATATTCTCTAGTAGTGCTTAAAAAATAGATTAATGCAATAAAACCCTTTGAGGGGGTTTTATTATAGTCTAACTCCAAATTATATGTCTTAAAAATAAAATTTAAGCAATATATATATATATATATATATATATATATTATCACATTCACCGGATTTTATTATATTCTTATATTAATATTCTATGTACTTTACTTTATCATCATATTTTATAAACTTAAAAGAGGCATCTTAAAACTATTTTAAGGGAAAAAAGCATGAGCATGTATAATATTCAAAATAATATAAGTTAATGATAAAACACTACATTTTCTTTTTAAATAATGAATCACTACATTATGTAAAACTAAAAGTATGAGCCTAGCTATTTGTCACAATTAACAATATATTTTTCATTTTAACATAAATTAATTACTAAAGTTGAACTTAAATGTTAATTTTTTTTATAGGGACAACCTGGTAGCAAAACTCCTTTCCTTTCTACCAAAATTTTAAAGGTCACTCTCCTCGCTCTAAAATTTAATGATAATGATGATAATAATAATAATAAATTGTGACAAATTTAAAGTATTTTTTTTTTTTAAACAAAAATCTAAAGTATAAATCTTTTATTAAATGCTAATGCAAGAGTATTGCAGTTTATTTAGGACTGTCCTATTAATGATGACCGCTAACAATAATATCACATTTTCAGTTTAAGATTTGATAGTAAAATCTCACATTCTCAATTATATATAAAGAGAAAAAAAAGGGAAGAAGAAGATCGAGAAGAAGAAGGTTGTAGCACATACTTTATTATTATTTTTTTGCTAAAAAACACATACTTTATTATTATTTCTTTAATACATGAATTGAAAATTAAAACCCCTAAATTAGGGGAGATGAGGGGAACACGACCCACGAGGGAGAGATATGAGCTCGGCATGTAGCGTAAGACACGCGAGTGTGCGCGCGCACCAAATATTGACTGAGGCAGCAAACCCTAACCATGTGAGTGTGTAGCCACTTCTATCCACCAATACTAATATTCTATCCTCACTTCACTCTTTGGAATTTGGATTACTCACCGCCCTTTCGGTGTTACAAATCAATACTATCTTTTTGGCGGCTAATTGTTCTACCGTATATAATCCAATACATATATGTAGTTTTTAATTAGTCAATGAAAAAAAAACGTATTCTATACTATGACCAAGAAATGAGTCATGGCCGATATGTTATGTTTGGATTAAGCAATTAATATGGATAATGGATATAGTTTCTCATGGTTTTCTATTGTTGTTTTGTTTTTAGTTTAGCTCCAGATTCAAAAACACATATTTATGGAGACAATTCAATTGCAAACGCTACTGATTGTTCAGATAATTATTGATTTTGAATTCGAATTCTTTTATTATCAATCAATATAAAAAAAAAAATAGTTTGTTGGATATTTTTTTACCAATTATATGTATTTAAATTGTGCAGGCTTACCACCTCAAAAATAAGAATATTTTCGAAGAAAATGAAATAAGAAAATAAATAAAAACGATGTATTAAAATTGCATAGAACAATAACTTAAAGGTTCTTTTAATGCTTAGACAAATAGGACTTAATAAAATGAAATTTGTATAAAGAAAATGGTAAAGTTTAAATCACTAATAAAAAAAGGTTTTGCTAAGACTATAAAATTACTGGAAAAAAAATTCAAATGTAGAAAATTGAATAAATTTTCTAAAGGAATTTTTCCATAGTGGAGTTTTAGTGTCTGTTAAGTAGGGGTTCATTTCTCATGTTGTAGCAAGTCCCTAATTATAGTCCTTCGAATATGAAAATTCTATATATTAAGAATAAAATTCCATGATTTATGCAGGCATCAATGTGATGAGAATTGTCCAAATAATGCTAATTCCATAACTTCTCTTGAGGCAATGAAAGCCATTTTAAATCTGAATTCAAATCTTGGCCATTAATAGTTATCCATTAACTTAAAAACTCCAAGAAAAAATGATTTATCCCAAAAATAGCATTTTAGCCTCATTCAGTTCCTTAACCACTCTATCAGAAAATCAAATTTATTATTATTATTAGAGTTAATTGCCATTTGGTATCTTGAACTTTTAAGTTTGTGCGATTTGGACTCTAAATTCATATTTGGTAATTTAACCTATCAAATTTTCAAATATGTGCGAATTGATCTAAATTCATGGTATCATTGGTCGAACAGTTAACCGGTTAATTAAAATTTAATATCTTGAACTTTCATGGTTGTGCGATTTGGATACTCAACTTCATAATTATCTGATTTTGGACAATTGATTATCAAATCGATGCAAATTGGATTTCACGGTTTAACTGGATAGACTGTTAAATGGGTGCATATGACTAGCATATACCCATTTTCTTTTTTAATTGAAGCAACCGACAGAGCAAATTGGCAAGCAAGCCACCACGCGCTATGGAAATGCATGGTTGAACCATCCACTGCCTGTACCATTTCTGGTGAATGGGTAATCATCTCCCATTTAGAACTAATCGGCATGTTTCAAGCAACAAGACCATGTCAACCTTATTATTTGAATCAGTCGGAAAATGCCACTCACGATACTACACTTTACAACCAACGTGGCCACTATCATAGGGGTAAATCACCAACCATGGGGAATTCACCACTGGCACCAAATAAAAACTTTCTCGCCGATCTATGTTTTGATACTGGTCATGTGGCATAATTTGCTTGGAATTTGCTACACACAATGCCTAAGACCTAGTCGAAGTTACTGCCTTTTCTATTCCAATGCCAACGAGTGGTGCAACACCACTAACACCAAAGGAACCAGTAATCGCCGATATGCAAGATGGTGTAGTTCTCATGGTCCAATTTCACTGGAAATCCCTCCAATGAAAAGCTTTAAAGTTGAAAAAAAGCCTCTTTCTCCGACGACACTGTCTTCAACAAGTGGGCTCTTACCACCTATGCTAAAAAATTACTAATCGTTGATCTATATGACAACAGCATGCTTGTGCCACCGAAAAGCAATCCATTGAACACTCCAAAACTCACTGGAATCACCATTGGACTGTTACAAATTATGGCGAGTAAAGGCACTACCAACGTCATTGGATATCAGTGCCTGCCTAACTATCAAACCTCAACAATTTGAAGCTTGATTTCACCTGCAATCACCTCAATGAGTAGTTCAAAATCCGACCACATTCTACCATTTATAGTAATTTGGTATCTTAAATTTTGCTTCCAGTTAAGAAAAAAAAATAGTCATGTGCTTGTCACATATACCCGTCAACAGTCTGTCTATTGAAAAACTAAAATTGAATTAATTTTTACCAATTTGAAAAATCAAGGGCCTACATTGCACAATTATGAAGTTGAAGGCCCAAATTGCACAACCATGAAAGTTTAGAGTATTAAATTGCAATTAATCTGTTATTACGTGCTTATCATGTAGACCTCGTTAAAGGTCTGCCTAATGATATTGTGAATTGGATCAATCTTTACTAATTTAAAAATTTTAAATCTTAAATTGACTAAACATCCAGATTGCATAATCCTGAAAAATCAAACTATGAAATTGCAATTAATCATTATTATTATTATTATTATCATCATCATTGTCATCATCATCATCATCGATTGTGGCTCGGTCATTTTGACCCTGTTTATGAAGTAATAATAGCAAAATCTATTTTTATCATAGGATCAAACTTACAAGTTTTGACCGTTACATCAATCTCAACCATACATAGGTTCGTTATTTGGACAACCTTTTTTACCTCATACTGTATTGATCGGAAACATCTTCCCTGATTCTGACCATGGATTGTCAATGTTGGCTGATTTGGTTGTCTTTGAATTGGTCAAATTCTCAATCAAATATTTTTTAGACACACGATTGCTCAATCAAAATCTTCATAATTCTGCTTACATGCGTGCGAGATATTTTCCTTTATATCTTAAGACAAAATCATTATATTGCTTGGTTATGAGTTTCATGTTTACCTGAAACTTCATTAGCATGATAGTAAATATTGTTGCTCGGCCAGCTTGGCCCGTTTAACTCTACCTTATGATGCCCTCAATCTAAACGTGGTTCCACGTCAGCGGGGTGCGGGGACATATAGGACTAATAGTAAGCGGCTTGATTAGCCAGCCTATCTCCATAGTTGTTGGCGGCTTGATAAATGTGCTCAAAGGATTTTTTTCCATTTTCTAGTTGAATTCAATTTTTTTTCCGACCGGGCATGCCAACAAAATGTGTTTGTTAAATCTCCAACTAGTTGAAATATAACTTCGATTGAGAACAACTAAAAATAAATGAGTAATTAATTAAATTTTAAAACGAATTAACAAAGTAGTCTAGAGTCTTGTGGATATATATGTGGATGGTATCTTGTAAATATTGTTGAAATTTTGATATATAATTGAGGAGCTTTTCAGGTTGCTTGTTGCATTTTTGATATGTAACTAGTTCACATTCTCATTTTCATATTTTCAATTTAGATTTCCACAAATTCAATGATCTTCAGTCTCTATCCAATGTGAGACAATGTTATTTTTCTATTCTGGTAAATAACATCTTGAATAATTAATAATTATATTTTTCTACTCTGGTTAAATAACATCATGAATAATTAATAACTAATTTGGAAAATATAAATTAAGGTTCAAACAAATTCATAACACCTTTAAAAAAATCAAAAACAGCTTCTAAATTTTAACTAAAACTGGTAAAGTATAGCTACTTTTATAGCTTTTCTTCTCAAATAATAGTTTCCATTTTGATTTTAAAATGATTTTTTTTTTGAAAATTATTAATATTACTCTTTTGTGGCAAAATAATATTATGTATTTTAAATATATATTTTAAAATTTATCGAAAAACAAGTATGAGTATTTTATTAGTTTACATTTGATTATATTTATGAGTGTGAGTCATTCATTTTTTAATATATAATTTTTTTTTTGGTATATATTCCAAAAGACATGAAAATTTTACTGGATCTTATCAAATCCAAAATTTGAAAGTGTCAATGGTTTTATTACTAGGGCAAACCTACATATATTTTAATATATAAAATTTGATTAAATCATTAGGTACATAAAAGTTGTTAAAAAATATTTTACATCTCTATTAATTTATTGAAAAAATAACTTAATTTACATAATGAAAATGATTTTCAAGTCTAACCAATATTAAAGCCATTAAAAAAAAAACCAACATTATCAAGAGTCCTTTCTATTATAAAAGAATAATAATAAAAAATTCCCATCATCACATGATAATTGGCATGAGTACGTAAAAGTTGTTAAAAAAATATTTTACATCTCTATTAATTTATTGAAAAAATAACTTAATTTACATAATGAAAATGATTTTCAAGTCTAACCAATATTAAAGCCATTAAAAAAAAAACCAACATTATCAAGAGTCCTTTCTATTATAAAAGAATAATAATAAAAAATTCCCATCATCACATGATAATTGGCATGAGTACGTAAAAGTTGTTAAAAAAATATTTTACATCTCTATTAATTTATTGAAAAAATAACTTAATTTACATAATGAAAATGATTTTCAAGTATAACCAATATTAAAGCCATTAAAAAAAAAAAAAACAACAACATTATCCTTTCTATTATAAAACAATAATAATAATAATAAAAAATTCCCCATCATCACATGATAATTGGCATGAGTACGTAGGCTAGCTAACTAATCGGTTTGTTTTACCTCTACTTACATTTCACGTTTTTAAGATTCCTATTAGTTCAAAAATCAAAAATGAAAAAAACAAATAGAAAAATTAAACTTTTTTATTATAAGTTTATAACATTTAAATGTTGAGGATGCATTTGGTACGCATGATTGGATTTGTTTGAATATAGCTGACATGATTTGATCGGATTGAATATAGTATAATTGAATTTTTTAAATTCTGTCATGTGTTTGGTGCAGTCTCGGATTAGATGACATGATTTAATATACTGTATTTTGTGCAGTCTTGGACTGTACTGGACTTGATTGATTTCAATTTAATAATGTAATTTATATTTTATAAATTATATTATAAAATGTAATTTTAATTATTAATTTAAATAAATATGATATATAAAATATATTGTAATATATTTCTAATTATAAATTTAATAAAACATAATATTATTTCATTTAAAAAATATTAAACATAATTTAATACAAATATGTGTTCACAACAACAAAAACAGCTACTAAAAAAAATAAATAAATAAGAATTAACCTAATACACATGTGCTAGTATACTCATAACATCTATTCTAACTGTGCAACCGATGAAAAATAAATATCTATTTATGCTTCGATAATTGGGTTTAGGGTGATATATTTTTTGATCTGCCATTACTAGTATTTGTATATATATAAAATATATCAGTGTAATTTCTACGATATAAATAACAAAAATATTAGAAACATTAGAAAATAAATAAACATAACACAATTATCATTAATATTGTTCATATCCATATAAATAACATAAATCAAATAATCCATACAACTAATGCTCAATAACATAAACATCTATAAGCATAAAAAAAACAATGATAATATTTGAAAATACTTAAAGACAAAATATTTTGAATGTCATGTGTATATCAACCTCTATCAACCAATGGATGAATCTCCAATCAACTTAGAAATGAACTCAACTTTTTCTTCATTATCATCTAATCCATTAAACACTTCAAACTTGTGTGACTTCTCACTAAAAATATTTATGGCCTTAATACTAACACTAACCGACATCCCAAGCCTCCTAAGTTCAGCATGCATAACTTGTTGCATTTTTTTAGTAAGTTTAGAACATATAGAATTAGCTAGTTTATCCCACTGTTGCCTAGATTCATCCATAATTTTCTCTAGTGATTCATCAATTTGTTTTAATCCACTAGTTACTCATCAGATGGTCTAGTTCTCTTTCTACGATTAATCTGTTGAGACTGTGAATTTTGGCCAACTAACATTGGAGAATTCTCCTCATCTTCTCCAGTGTCAGTTTAATGAGTTCAAGTCTCAACATCATTATGAAGATCTGCAGCCATGTCAGCAAGAATTTCAGCATCTCTGCTGATCACACGATCCAATCCAAATATATTAGCCAACATTTCATACATGGAAAATGGTTTATCTCTCCATCTGTCAGCATCTTTGTTAATTTATGTAATTATATAAACATAAACGGTTAGAACAAATTTGTAATATAAACTTTGACAAATAAATTAGTGGCAAGTTTTTTTATTCAAACCTTAACATAGTCTGCCCAAACATCATCACTGTTGACTTCAATATAGTTCTTTGTGTCATTCCATTCAAATCCACTTTTGTTTAACATATCGAAAACAATTCCATAATCTTTTTTCCACTTCTTTATTTTTGATTCAATGTGTGGATTGGCTTTCAAATCGCATCCTTGACACAAATTGACTAAGGATTTTTCAATAAAATTGTATGTGCTAGATTTGAAGGTACCATTTTCAGTTCTATACCCCTTGGCCACTACATCATCAATTATATTTAATAGTGTATCCTCTTCAATCTTACTCCACACATGCCTATTAAACTTCCTTGTTCGTGGATTGACATGGCTACTACTTGCACTTTGCATTTCTAAACCAACTTCACAGTAAAGGCAAAAACTAAAATATCAAATTAATTTTATATAAAATTTTAGTGCATTTTAATACAAAAACATAAAAGTTGCAGTTTATTCAATCCAACTAAAATATTCAAAATACAACATCCATATTACAAGTTCATAAAATAAGGAAAATACAAAGTTCAAAATCCATAACAAATAAAAAGCATAAATAGTTTTAACCATTCTTATTTGCCCACCATTTATCATACATTTGTGTAGCTAAATTATCCCTCCACTCACTCCATTCATTTGATGTCTCAATGCTATCTCACAAAACTAATTTTTGTAACAATTAATTTTAACATAGATCACAATTTATTCTTACCAGTTGGAACTCTTAACCCATTTGGTCTACTAAAAGCATCTCTGAGGACTTTAGAGTCAGAAGTAGAACATTCCCATCTAGGTAATACGAATACAAACATCATGTTTCGATCACAAACACCTAATACATTCGTAGCAAGCTCTCTTTTGCATGTTCGATATTTAGGCTTGTCAATATCAGACACATGAACCTTTATGAAGGTTCCATCTAATGCTCCTAAACAATTCTATACAATTAATTATAATAAATTTAATAAGTCATATTACATTTATTTGTATAGTAACATAACAAAAATGAAACTGTATAAACATACCTTAAAAATTTCTATCTATCATCGGTACAGTTAGCAGACACTGATTTTGGAGATTTTAATAAGTTACTTTGCAACCGCAATACTCCATTCAACACCGAGTTAAAATACCTACTAATAGTTTCTCCTGAACGCTTAAATCTATTTCCAATGGTTCGGTTATTTACATGATGAGCAAGTATGTGTAAAAACATACACACTTGTTCATCTAGGGTAACCGCACTATCTTTTCTAAAATGTGGATTCGCACGTAGTAATTCACATAGCAAACTGAATGTGTTCCTATCCATTCTAAGTTGATTGACACATTCAATGTCATTATGACCTATAATACTATCTAAAACACTCAATCGAGTTTCATACCTAGTAAATGTACGATTCTTAAGCACCTTCATTTCAAAATGCTTTTGCACCTAAATATAGATTATCATTACATGCACTAAAAATATAATTACCCTTTCCAAATACATCCTCTTTGCAATCAAGCACAATATAATTTTCCTTTCCTCATCCATTTCTTTAACCCTAAAAAAAAAAAAAAAAGGCATTTTATTAATGTATTTAGGTTGTAAACAAACCAAAAAAAGCACATTAGCACAAAAAAGACAAAGCTGAAAAAAAAATAAAAAAAATTGGCCATATACAAAACCATTTCCCAAAAACAAATAGTCAAAGGGAACATAAAAAACATGTCCAGGAAAGTAGTAAATACTAACAATTCAAATAGGAAACATAATACAATTTTAAATATATATAATTAACTAGACATATTATATACATACACACACATATATACACACGCACACACACACACAAACACACAGAGAAGAGAATGTCTTAACCACACAGAGAAGAGAATCCCCAAAGTCTTGGCTACATTCTATCGGGATCTCTTACTATCCTAGTAGGTCAGTTAATTTGTTTATATGATATGTTTATCTGGTGAACTTTGATATACTTCTCTGCTATAAGTAGTTTATGTTTTAGTGAACATGTATAATTTTTCCATGTCGAGAAAGCTATATGGCAAATGCTTCTTCCAAATTAATTAGTAATGTAGTTTTTTAGAAACTATATATTTACTATCCTAGCAGGTCAGTCTGGTTCGTTTCTATAATTTCTGTATCCGGTGTGGATCTTATGTTTCAAGGAACTAATTGAAAGATAAATCTATTTCATTTTCTCGTGTACAAAACTTTTTGGTTGGAAAAATAAAATTATTAGCAAATCTTGATGCAAGTCAACCATGTGCATAATAAAAGTTCTGACAAAATTGAGGAGAAAGTGGCTTTTGGTGAACAAGTACTAAGCAAAAAAGAAATTTAGCAAACATAATACAATTTTAAATATATATAATTAATTAGACATATATATATACACACACACATATATATAGACACACACATATACACACACACACACAGAAGAGAATCCCCAAAGTAAACTGCTATGGGTAATAAGCCTTCTTAAACCTCTAACAAAAGTTCAGAAAGGAGATTAATTCCACTATAATAAAAATTTCTAGGTATAAGATAAATAAAAATTCTCAAAGTATGCTCTGATGCAAACAAACCCGACGTTGCAACTAAGACCATTCCTACACTAGCAAATCAGGACAACAAAATCATTAAGGAACCTTATGTCTTCCTAAATCACATATATATAAAGCACTGCCTCAAAATAGCCATGGATAAGGTGAACACAATAAAAAAACCACTGAGCCAGCAACTTACCCAATGTTATTAATGTCAACCAGACCAAATGAGAACCCAAAAAATTTGTATAGAAACTAATTAACCAAAAACAAAAAAAGCACATCAAGTATCCAAACATAAACAAAATTTATATATAAACAAAATCAAATTAAATAGGAGAATCCCCAAAGGAGCAACGATCTAAACAGATAAAAAAGAAAAAGAAAAAAGAAAAAAAAGGGGCAATATAAACAATCCAAATGAGGCACTAATTATAAGCAAAAATACAAAAGCCACACATTTTTTGTGCATTAGCACAAAAAAGGCACAGCCGACAATGGGGAAACTTAGCAAAGAATCGAAACTGACCTGCGATTGTAGCAAGATTGAAACATATGAAAACCCGATTGAAGCAAGATTCAAAAGCCAATTGAAGCATATGAAAATCCGATTCGGATATGACAAATACAAGAAGAAAAACTGAGATTCGGAGATGAAGAAAACTAAGAAATTATGAATAAAGGAAATTAGAGATTGAAGCATATGAAGCAGATTGAAACAGGTTTGAAACCTGATTGAAGCAGATATGTTGGAATGCAGGGGGAGAAGCTTGATTCAAGCAGCCAAATTGCAATTTTTATCCAAATCCTAGTACGGGTCTTTTAATCTCGTGAGTCTCTTTAGGATTAAAAATTAGTATAAGTGACTGGATTTCTTAATCCGGTTCTGATGCCACTACCAAACACTGGATAAGGGAGGAGATCGGATATAGAAATCCAATTCTCTCCCTTATTTTGTCAAACAAACGCAGCCTAGGAGTTTTCATTTTTAACCATGTTTTCAACGTTGATTTGTTTTCATTTTTTTAGAAACAATATTTCATTTTCAAGATATTGCCTAACAACTTTAGTATTTTTTTAAGAACAATATATTGTACTGTAAAATACGAAAATTAAGAGGCCATATTTTGAATGAAATATTATTTCTAAAAAAGTGAAAACAAATCAACTTTTAAAACATGGTTAAAAAATAAAAGAATTTTGTTATTTGTCATCAATAGTGATCATCATCAATGAGACTACATGTGGTAAATTTTAATTGAGATGAATTTAATTATTTTATTTTTTAATACTAAAAATTTAATAAAGAAAAGTAAACTTTTTAACTGTAGGCATTTAAAATGCTACATAACATGAAAATTCCACCAATCTCCAATGAAATGTGGATTATTGAAATTAACATTCTACACAAGCAAATATAGACATAGTTTTGAAAAAATACGTTACAATAGTAATGTC
Source organism: Ochetophila trinervis (assembly GCA_003254975.1). Classification (NCBI taxonomy): domain Eukaryota; kingdom Viridiplantae; phylum Streptophyta; class Magnoliopsida; order Rosales; family Rhamnaceae; genus Ochetophila; species Ochetophila trinervis. The sequence goes on along the minus strand of QANX01000893.1, from coordinate 110,525 downwards.
TATAATGAATGGCAAGTTAATGTGGCTTTGACATTGTCAAAGTGAATGTCTACTTCAGAAAGCTTTGTTAGACACTGTCAAGCTTTCAAAAAAGTAAAATTTTCCTTAAAAATCTAATATGTTCAAAAATTAAAAATATTTAATAAAATATATAATTAATTAATAACCATAAATAGTTTTTGTGCACATTATCATTGGAGAATAATTTTTGAATTGATTGAACATTTATGCCACATAGATTTAAATAATATTTATTTTTATGCCACATATACAACAATCCATAATATTCATTAGAGATGCTCATCTCTAATAGAATGTGAATTGTTAAAATAACATACCACATAAGCATATATAGACATTATTTTAAAAAAATACTTTCCGATGGTAATGTTTATAACAAATGTCGAACTGATATGGATTTGACATTGTTAAGGTGAATGTCTAATTCTAGAAGTTCTGTCAGACATTGTTAAGTTTTTTTAAAAAAAAAATTTAAAAAAAATCTAATTTGCTCAAAAACTAAAAATGCTTAATAAAATATATAATTATTCTGTTTATACACCTTATTTTTTTTGTTTTTAATAACTATATAAAATATTTGTGCACATTACCATTGAAGATTAATTTTTAAATTGAATGTGTATTTATGCTATATAAATTTAGACAATATCTATTTTTATGACACATATAAAACAATTTATATTCTCCATTGAAGATGATCTTAGCATTTTTCAAAATGAATAGTCTCAAAAAATTAAGGCAATCTTAGAAAAGAATGGAAATTTTATTTGTGAAATTTATAGGCATCTTGTAAACCATTAAACGTTGTAATGGTTTAATCTTGGAAAAGTCTCATAATTAGGATTAATAACCATTAAATATGTGAAAGAAATGGAAAACATATAATTCTTGTAAAATTTATCTTCGCCATTATTAAAATTTCCTTAATTAAATAAAATATTTTTTTTACCCAAAAAACAAATATTCAGAATTAATTTAAATAACTATTTTAATTAAAATAAATTTAAAAGGAAAAAATAAGCTGGACTTTGGGGTTTAGTTCATGGCCCATTTGGTCCGCTCCCACAAACCTTGGAAACTTGTTACTCATTCCCTATTTAACCACGTGTTTATTTATTTTAACAACAAAACCGAGTTTTTATTTTTCAAACGCCATTAGCGCATCTTAGCACAGCATAATCAAGTTCATTCGAAAAATTTCGGGTCGTTGCTAAAGTGCGCCGATAGTTAAATATTCATTGTCCTGTTTCTCTCTCTCTTTTTTCTGGTTTTGGTAACTTTTTGATAAATTGGTAACTTTCTTTTTAAGTAGCGATTGATATAGAGATTCAAGAAAGAAACTGAAATTGGAAAGACAAACACAGAGAAAGAAAAAACAGAAGGAAAAAGAGCGAAAAAAAAGGGCAAGAAAAAACAGAGCATGGTGGAGAGAGAAAGAGGGAACGGGGTGTGAGAGAGTGTGTTTGTCGTACCTTTTAAACTTGCAGGTTTTTCTGGAGTATTGTGTAGGAGGGTATGATTTTTTAAGGAGTTCTTTTCATTTTTTTTTATTTTTAGTTTTTTGAGTTTTTAATCTTTACAAGGTAAAGAATTATATAATTATATGTTTCCTTAGTGAGAGAGATTAAAAGGGGTGAAGGCTAAGATCTCCTTTATATATAAAATATATATGTACACATTCAAAAGCTTTGTTATATAGGAACAGCCTATTTGAGAGAAGCAAAAGAACTCTTGGCAGAGCAATCCTCTCTAATCTTTGTAATTTGTAATGGGTAGGTGATAGTTTTTTTTTTTTTTTTAATTTTTATTTTGTTTCCTCGTGCTCTGTTCTTCGATTTGTGTTAATGGGTTTTGGGTTTTTGGTTGTGTATGATTTTCAGTGTTTTTGTTTCTATTTGTTTTTTTCTTCCGGGTTAGGAAGGAAAATAAAGTTTTTTATGTGCTTGGTCTTTATCTATCCTGTTTTATTTGGACAGTTGTCTTGTTAATATGAATTTTGGGTGATGGGGATTCATGGTTTTTTTTTTTCCTTCTGTCTCTCTCTCTCTCTCTCTCTCTCTTTGGTTATCCTCACCTTTTGGATTTGCATAGTGTTTGTTAAAATTATGGTGTTTTATTTATTTATTTTTTCATTTCTGATTGGCATTCTGTTTCCTTTTTTTATTTTTCCATGAATTTGGTTTTTTCGTTATCCTTTTTGTATCGTCCTGAGTTTACTTTCTGTGTTTTCTTCACACCAAAAGTTCATGGAGACCACTTTTACACATAAACAGCAACAACCTTTTGTTTTTTCGTTGTTGTTTGCCTTAATTCGTATCCTGGTTGCCTACGTTTTCAAGCTTTTTTTCGGTTGGTCTTTTCTCTCTTTTAACATCACACTTTTTTTCTCACTTCTCTTCCCTTTTCCTTCTTGGATGTGTGTTGGAAGCCCAAATGGATCTACTTGATGGCCTTTTCTTTTCATTTTTTATTTTGGGTTTTTTTTCCCTGTACGAATGGCCTTTATTCTCTGGTTGGCTGTTTATATTATTTTATTTTTTTAATGTTTTTTTCGCTTGTCTTTCATTATGGTTTTTTCAGAGGTCAACATGAGTTTCTCTCATGACATGGATGATGAATATGAGAAATTCATCCGGAGAATGAATCCACCAAGGTAATTATCCTCATCTTTTTCATTTTCGTTGAAAATAACCTTAAATTCTTAACAGGACCCATGACCAATTTCCAGTTTTAGATCTCTTAACTCTTTTTTTTTTCTTTTTTCCTTTTTTCTTTTTTTCTTGACAGGGTTGTTATTGATAATGAAGCCTGTAAGAATGCTACAGTGATTAGGGTACGTATTGGTTTCATTGGTGTTCTTTTTTCTTACTAAATAAATTTATTTATTTTTATTTTTATTTTTGGGTGTTACTTATTCTTTTGTACGATGAAGGTTGATAGTGCGAACAAACAAGGAATACTTCTGGAAGTTGTACAAGTACTTACTGATCTTAACCTTATCATAACTAAAGCTTACATATGTTCTGATGGGGGTTGGTTCATGGACGGTTAGATTCTTCTTCTTTTGTTCTTTTTTAATGGTTGGGTTTTGATTTTTTTTTTTAATGATTTTGTTTTTCGGAAACAGTTTTTAATGTCACTGATCAAGATGGGAACAAGGTCACCGATGAAGGTCTTTTGGATTACATTCAAAAGGTGAGTCATGTTTGATTTTTTGTCTTGAAACCATTTATACTTCTGACATGATGCATAAAAACTCACTTATATTGATTCATTTTATTTTCAGTCTCTTGGTCCTGAATCTTGGTTTTTCACATCTTCCATGAGATCTGTTGGTGTTAAACCATCAATGGACCACACCGCAATTGAGCTCACCGGAAGTGATAGACCGGGACTTCTATCAGAAGTAAGTGCTGTACTCACCAATCTTAAATGCAATGTTGTGAGCGCTGAGGTTTGGACACACAACTCAAGGGCTGCAGCTGTTATGCAAGTGACCGATGAGGAATCGGGGTCAGCGATTACTGACCCCGAAAGGCTGTGTAGGATTAAGGAATTACTATGCAATGTACTTAAAGGCAGCAATAAATACCGGGGAGCTAAGACTGTGGTCTCACATGGAGTTACCCACACTGAGAGAAGGCTTCACCAGATGATGTTTGCTGATAGGGACTATGAACGATCTGGTGATGATATTTTGGATGGAAAGCAAAGACCAAATGTCAGTGTTGTTAATTGCTTTGACAAGGATTACTCAGTTGTTACTATTAGAAGCAAAGATAGGCCCAAGCTTCTCTTCGATACGGTTTGCACTTTGACAGATATGCAGTATGTGGTTTTTCATGCCAATATTGATGCTGAGGGACCAGAAGCTTATCAAGTATGCCACATTTTCTTACGTTTTGTTTTTTACTTTTGGGATGGCTTTATATTGAGCAAATTTTTTTTTTTTGACTGATTTGTTTATCTGTTTGTAGGAATACTACATTAGGCATATAGATGGGTCCCCTGTAAAATCAGATGCAGAGAGACAAAGAGTAATACAATGTCTTGAAGCAGCCATTGAGAGAAGAGTATCAGAGGTAAGCTTAATATTTATGTGTCACATTCGTCTGTCTTTTTGTGTGTTTCAGAAATTTTCCAAAAGTTTGCATTTTAGCATATAAATGGCAATATAATTCATACAGGCTAGAACATAGAAGATTTGTTCTATGACAAATATGGCATCAATGTGTGCATTTGTTTGTTTGTCTATTGCTCCAATTTCATTTCCAGTTTCTTTACTTTTCATTTTGAAGGCTCCACTTGATTATTTATCATACTAATTTGATTCTTACTCAATAGGGATTGAAACTTGAACTCTGTACCAGTGACAGAGTTGGGCTGCTATCCAATGTCACTCGTATCTTTCGAGAAAATAGCCTCACTGTAACCCGAGCTGAAGTGACAACAAAAGGAGGGAAAGCTGTTAATACGTTCTATGTTCGCGATGCATCGGGTTATCCAGTTGATGCCAAGACCATAGAGTCAATCCGGCAAGTAATTGGTCAGACTATACTCAAGGTGAAAGGCAACCCTGATGAAGTAAAACCTGTTTCTCAAGAATCTCCAACAAGGTTCCTCTTTGGCGGTCTCTTCAAGTCTAGATCTTTTGTTAATTTTGGTTTGGTGCGATCCTATTCTTGAGAAAAATGATCATAGTTTACTTCCCTTGTACATTAAATCTTTCCACGCCCCAGCTTCTAACTCCACCTAAATTTAGACCCTTTTAGTGGGATTTAGATAAGACGTTAGGAACACTGCCATTTCTTAGAAAGGAAAACAAACAAAATGAAGAGCTTGTACATACTCCCACCCATTTACACCTAGTTTGTATCCTTAAATTGATGTCATCCAACATGAAGTTGGAGTCATTTGAGCAAGAAGAAATACCACAATTATGTAGTGATAATTGAAAAAAATATAAATAAAAACCAAAAAAAAAATCAATTTGAAGCATTGTACATAACTTTTCTATGTCCATTCAGTATTTGGTCATATTTTATCTGGAATAACCCTCTATTAAATTCTTTTGGCATCATTATATTGACTACAATTCTGTAGATTTTTGTTTTCCTTCCTTGAGTAGTCTGTTTATGTTAAACTCATAGATATGGCTTTTGTACACAATTTAAGAATCTTTGCATAGAAAATGGTAAGATTTGAATGAGAAAATTCAAGGAAAAGTTCCTATTTTCTGAAAAAGAATTTTCCATTGAAATTGTTATTTCTTTGCTTGGTGGGTGAAGCTACCGACATTGACCATCCCAGTCTCTAGGGTAGGCGGCTTGCCTATACTTAGTCATAGGATATATATATATATTATATTATATTATATTATATAAATATATTTATAGGTTTTAGGCAAATATTTGGATTGAAATCTCTAACATCACTCTCAGAAAAAGACAGGCACTCACAGGTTTGTGGATTGGATTTGTGAAAAACCATTTGCTTTTGTCAACACGGCTGCTTCATTTCCAAATAATATAGTCTCTTCCACACTTTGGAAACACTTTTTTTTTTTTTTTTTTTTTTTTTTTTTTTTTTTTTT